>CM029397.1:5793987-6026992 GCA_017139565.1 Luffa aegyptiaca
TTTGTGTATCTTTTATTTTTATAATCAAATAATTAGATTTTAACTAAAGTAATTATCTTAAATTTAAAGGGGTATTTTAGTCTAAAAATGTTTTTCACGGATCCTTGCTTTTTAATATATTATAGATTTTATAAAACATAGTCTTTCTAACAATTTGTTAGCTTTCAAAGTTTTAAAGTTTCACACGATTGATGGAAAGCAATTTTCTTAATAAAATAGTAAATTTTAACAACTATACTAAATTACTTTAAGAACAATAATTGTTAAATTATATTTAAAAAATCACTTATTACTTTATAAAATATGTTTTCTCCAAAATATAAATAATATATTATAGAAGAGGTATTCAATAAATTTTTAAACCTAATTTTAATATCTGATGAAATAAAATTGAAATATCACGTGCCTTGCACGTGCTAAAATACTAGTATATATATATAAATATATTTATATATTTGTTCAAAGTCAAAAAGATAGGAATAACAAGATGTTCATTTTAATTTTAATAAAATTAAAGGAAGGGGGGAAAACAATTTTTTCCCTCAATGTAGCATAATATGTCGAATTTCGCTTCAAATTATTTCATTTGATCAAATTAACCCTAGACTTAAATAGTGTAATAATTTTTATCCTCCGATCAATTTTTACTAATTTTTCCTACTAATTTTAATTTTTTTTTTTAAAAAAGTAAGATCTGTTTTTTTTTCTTTTAAATAAAATCAAACCTTACACAAATTAGGATTTTATGAACAAATATCTCAAAACTCATACATTTAACAAAATCTTATTATCTTATTAAAATGATGTGTCTCTGAAACCATCCAAATAAAATATTTACCTTTAATAAAGTGATAAAAAAATGTAGGTTTTGATGTAGCTTGACAATAATATTAAAATATATATTAATAATTTTCAACGAGGAAGATATATATTCCAAGGAATTTGACATTGGTTTTTTTTAAAATAAAAAAGAAAAATTTTCCAACATAAAAGAAAGAAAAAAAGAAAGAAAACGGTGTGTAGGGGAAAAGCGACATTTTGGCTCAGCGGACCATTTGGAAATCAAAAACCATTTTATCGTTTTCAAAAATTCTCCTTGAATCTAAAAACGTTTTTAAATTTTAAAAACAAAAAATTGAATTGATTACCAAATGAACTTGTTTTTTAAAACAGAAAACTAAAAACCAAAAATAGGAAACAAAATGGTTATCAACGACTCCTACATTTTTGTTTAATGTGTTAAATACATTGAATATTATATTAAAATTTATTCTCATCTCTTAAAGAAATTAAAATTTAATTAAGTATTATATAATATATTTTTTTCTTTTCTCAACCATGATAGGCACGCCAACCAACCATGAGTGGTGTTATTGGTATTTTTGGCATATCAGGACTTGGACCCCGGAAGCGACTTTGGGCCCGAAGCAGGCGAGCCCGCGAAGAGAACCCAGCCCGAAATGGGCTAACTCGCTCCCCAGCCTTGGCATCAGGCCGAGGCCGAGGAGGTGGTCGGCTTCGGCATTGGGCCGAGGCCGAGGTGGAGCCAGCCCATAGGGGGCCGGTTTGTGGCGGAAGGGTACAAAAAACCCTAATTAGGAGATATAAAAGATCCACTGAGGACCCAGGTAAGGGGATCGAAATCCAGAACTCTTAACAAGATACTTTGACTATTGCTTGACGGGATACTCTCGGGTCACTGACTTAGGCATCGGAGCGTGTGTGGCAAGCACCACACCGGTGTGCAGTGTTTACTTCCTTGTTTGCAGGTCACGTCTTCCTCGGATTCAAACAAATTCACTGTTGGTGTCACGTGAAGGCTAGGTGAGCCCTTGGCCGGATTTTGCCATCAATAGTTGGCGCCGTCTGTGGGAAGAAGGTTGGCTTGTGAGCATTGCGCACTGTTGTGAGCGACTGCCGATAGGATAATGGAAAAGGAGAACCCAGTAGGCGATGGAGGTCCTCGGCCTCACACTAATCCACAGGACATGGAGATGGAACTTCTCAGAGGAAGGGTAAATGAGATGGGGCAGAGTTTGGCCGAGATTTTGAACATCCTGAAGCAACCGAATCTCGGGGCGAGAGTGCCAAAGAGCTTCGTGCGCGATCGAGAGAAAGGGAAGGGAGTCTTGGATGAGGAAGAAGGGGAAATAGATAGGCTACTAGCAAGCTGCGACAACCCGATGGAAGCAAAGAGTTTGACCTGAAGGGGCCAGGGCCGAGCAAATGGGTAGCGCGCAAAGGCACACTTGACATTCCAGATGAAACCAGTACAGTGGGGTCGCGCAGGAAGACCCGAGGTCGTGGCTGAGGCCAAAATTCGGGATAAGGATTGAACTTGAGACGAAGATCTGAGCCGAGGTTGAGTCTAAGCTTAGGGCCGAAGCCGAGGCCATGGCTAGGGCTAGGGTACAGGCCAACGTACATCCCAAAGAGGCAGACAATGAAGACTTAGAAATCTGATAGGACAGGTCGACCCACCGTTTGTTGATGAAATCATGCAGGCGGAAGTTCCGCATAAGTTTAAGTTACCAACCCTTTCCACACTATGATGGAAGAAAGACCCGGTTCAACATTTGGATACCTACCGGTCTTGGATGGAGTTTCATGGTGCTTCCGAGGCAACCAAGTGTCGTGCATTCTCTCTAACCTTAATCGGAATAGCACGACAATGGTACGGCAAGTTGCCACGCAAGTCCATCGGCTCAGTCAAGGAATTATCGCGCATTTTTGCCACGCAGTTCTTGGGGGCAAGGGACCGAAGAAAGCCGCAATTTAACTTGTTGACTATTAAGCAAAGGTCGGGGGAGAGCTTGAATGGGTACATTCACACGTTTCAGCAACGAGGTGGTGCAGGTAGAAGGGTACGACGATGGAGTAGCCCTAACAGCAGTTATTTCAGGGTTGCAGGACGAGAAATTGCTGAATTCCGTGGGGGAGGATCAACCACGAACATATGCCGAGTTCGTTTCTAGGGCACAAAGTACATAAACTCGGAGGAATTGATGAAGTCTAAGCGTGCGGAAAGGGAAGCACAAAGGGTGACCACTATCGATAAGGGCAGAAGAAAAGAAAGAAAGAGGCAAGAGGCCGCGGGGGGAGGACGGAGACCGGAACCATTATAGTTTTTCCTCCGGCCGAGGACGGATTGACCAGAGGAAGGCCGAGGCCGACCAGAATCAAGGGTAAGTTTGAGAAGTACCTCCACTTTCTATTCGCACGACCAGGTTCTGGCGGCGGTTCATCATACAGATTTACTGAAGCGTCCAGACAGGCTGAAAACGGATCCTAGCAAGAGGGATAAGAATAAGTATTGCATGTTTCATCGGGACCATGGACATACAACGCGCAATTGCATATAGCTTCAGACGAGATAGAGAACCTTATTAGGTAGGGATATTTGAAGGAGTTTGTCAAGGGTGAGGAGAGCAATAGGCCGAGGCCGACCAGAGAGGGTCGTGATGGAGGAAATAATGACCCACCTCTGGAAATCAAAACCATTTTGGGGGGCCAGCAAGAGGAGAATCGAATCGAAAAGAAAAGCAGTAGCCCGAGAGGCGAGGTTTGAGCTTGAAGAGCAAAGAGTATGCTCAGTTGGGGTCTCAAAGGGGTTGCCATCAGTAGAGTTCACAGAATTAGAGGCTTCCGGTATTCATCAGCCTCACAATGATGCACTGGTAGTAAGCTTGACGATTGCCAATGCACGGGTTCATCGGGTTTTTGATTGATGGTGGGAGCTCAGCAGATGTTCTATCTTCAAAGGTGTTTGAAGCTATGAAATTGGGTAGAGGACGACTGAGACAAGTGTGGCACCACTAGTTGGTTTCGGAGGAGAAAAGGTGATGCCGGAGGGTAGTATAGAGTTGCCTGTAACTTTTGGGGAAGGACAGAATGTGTGACAAAGATGGTGAATTTTCTGGTGGTAGACTGTGTGTCTGCTTACAATGCCATTCTCGGAAGGCCAGCGCTGCATGAATTAAAAGCTGTTGCCTCAACTTACCATCAGATGATGAAGTTCCCGACTGACAATGGAGTTGGGGTGGTGCGAGGAGAGCAAAAAGCTTCCCGAGAATGTTATTTCACTACACTCAGAGAAACAAGCAAACAAGCAAGGCAACCTGGCCTGCGGGCAGATGAAGACCGAGGCCGAGCAGAAGAAGGTTCCTCGCCAATGGAACATTGATTGTAACTTTACTGTCTTTTGTTACTGTTTGCATAGATTAGTTCTATGTCCCTAGGGTTTGCATTTGTTGATATAGGAGACTCAAATTGAATTTTTGTGTTATCACTAATGAAAAGAATCTTTTAGTTGATCTCTTTGTTGCAGATAACCCAGTGAAAATGTCCTTGTAGGAGTGGCAATGCCTATACTCCCAAGGCCCTCGTTGGAGTGGCAATGCCTATACTCCCCGAGGTCAGTAGCTTATGAAATGTCCTTGTAGGAGTGGCATGCCTATACTCCCAAGGCCCTTGTTGGAGTGGAATGCCTATACTCCCCGAGGTCAGCAACTTATGAAAATGTCCTTGTAGGAGTGGCAATGCTTATACTCCCAAGGCCCTCGTTGGAGTGGCAATGCCTATACTCCCCGAGGTCAGCAACTTATGGAAATGTCCTTGTAGGAGTGGCAACGCCTATACTCCCAAGGCCCTCGTTGGAGTGGCAATGCCTATACTCCCAAGGCCCTCGTTGGAGTGGCAATGCCTATACTCCCCGAGGTCAACGACTAGTGGATGCTCGAGAATGGAGCCAAGGTTCCAATCGAAGCCATACCAGTAGAAGAAGGTGCAGAGGCATTAAGGCTTCAATGTACGATAAGTTACGTCCCAAGCGTCTTTTACTCAAGTATGATTTGTAGATTTTAAATAACACTTGAGTAGGGGGCTGAGGAGAGAGAGATTGCCGGATAATTAAGAGTCAGTTTGTTTATAAAAAGTGATTCGGGCCGCCGAGGCCGAGCATTCTGAGGCCGAGCATTCCGAGGCCGAGCATGCCGAGGCCGACCGGGCTGGCCATGCAGGTTAGTGTGTTGCATAATTCCTGACTTATTTTGTTGTATATGGCTAGTTGATCTCATGCACGACTGTATTATTTTTATTGCAAATATTGAAACTTACTCAGGTGCGGACTTGAGAAGTGGAGTTGATAGCCTCCTTGGTAGGTTGAATATGTACCTCGATGCTGGGGTAAAGACGATGATGATCGTTGGTTTTATCATTATCATTATATTGTCCTGGATGCTGGGGCAAAGTTCTTTACTCAATTATTAGAAAATACCCTAGTGGAAGTATTTTCTCTACTCTAGTTGGCCAGGCTTATGGTCGGCCTTGGCTTGTTTCCAGGACTGACCACGCTCGTTTGTTTCAGTCTAATTTTATTTAGGCTAAGTGTGAACAATGGGGGCTTAAATAAGGTAAGGGAAGAAAGAGTTAAAACATTGCCATTAGATTTGGTTGAAAACAACAAAACAAGGATTAAACAGGGCTACATTGGAAAGAAACAAAGATAAGCCATGACAAGATAACAAGGGTTGCCGGAATCCGAGGTCTTCAGAGGTCCATGTGGTCTCTACCACCAGAAGACTCGTCAGACGAAGCAAAGGCATCAGGGTTGGTGGTGAGAGTAGCGAGGTCCTCTTGTATGAATGTGCCATCCACAGTTGGGTGGCGCTTGCTATATCTCTTCTGCATCCATTTGATGCCGTCGTTCCATATCTCGTCCTGCATGGCGTAAAACTCACTAGTTTTCTTGAACTCATCAGCTAGGTAATTAGCACTGGCCAAGTGAGCCTTGGCCTCCATGAGTTGGGCTTTGGTGGACTCCAGCTCGACATCCCTAGATTTGAGTTTTGTTCGTACTTCCTCCAGCAGACGATTTGCTTCATTAAGCCTTTCCTGGGCCTGGATAAGCTCGCACCGTGGAACGCTGTTCAGTTGAAGCTCGTTAATTTTGTTCACCAGGCTGATTGAAGAGGCAGTGGCCTTTGTGAAAGCCTGCGCCAAGGAAGGAAGCGAGGTAAGAACGAGAATAATAAAAGTAGGAGGAGAAAGGAGTCAAAGGAACTTACATCTCGAAGATGCCTCTGGAATTCCCGCATGCCTTGGGAAGGATCCTCGACCCCTAACTCACCTTCGGGCCTGCGAGATTGCAGCCCTTGCCAGCACATAAAGTTCTGGGTCATGATTTCCATCTCGCTACCCCTACTCCCGTAGTCCTCGGGTAGAGCAAAACTGGAATGCCCGATTGAAGGTTTGTGTCTGTGACGGCAGAACGAGTTTGGTAGCGAGTCCTACGGGTAGAAGGGGCTGGGCGACGAGAACCCTCAGCCACAACCCGCGGGGACTCATCCTCGGTAAGGTCCACAAAAGCCGCTCGAGAAGTCCCAACTTTGTTGCGGGATTCGCGTCTTTTCCACTGAGAGTCGTACATTCCTCGGAAGGCCATTTCTGTACAGAATGCAGTAAGCTAGGTTTAGAAAAAAAGAAAAAAAGATAAAAAGAAGGAGAGAGGAAGCAGGCCGAGGCCGACCACGCTAGGGCCGACCAGGCTAAGGCCGACCGGGTCGAGGCCTACCGGGTGTTCTACCTTCTGAGCCGATGGTGCGTTGTCTTGCTAACCCAATTGACTCAAGGACACTCTGATCGACCAGTAGAGGGCCGTGACGACTAATCTTCTCAAGAGTCAAAACGTATTTAGCAAATTCTTGGCCGTAGGGGAGCGCCGGATGTTGCGAGGTACTGAAAAGCAAGGAGAAAAGTTAGGAAAGAAGAGTTGCAATGATAAAGAAATGGATTCCAATGGGAAGGAGAATAAAAAGCTTACCATATTCTCCAAACCTCATTGGAACCCCAAAAAAAACAACCTTCTTGGTTTTTTTCCAACCAATTGCCACTCCAAAAAACCAACCGTTTTTCCACCTTTTCACGGAAGTGGGTCCGCTAATTAAAGTACCTTTTCTAGCACTTATATAATAAAAAAGATCACCAAAAGAAGGATTATGACTGATAGTGTGTAGAGACAAGAAATCTTCGACAGTCATTAAGGATCCCCCACCGTGCATTGCCCAAAGAGCGAAGGCAACCAATAAGGTGGCACCACCCGTTTGGGGCAATTTGAGCGGGGGCTAAACCTGTGCAAACTAGGAAATCTTGCAAAAATAGCGGAAGAGGTAAGCGAACACCAAATCTAAACATAGCAAGGTAAAATGCAACTTCCCCAACGGGGGGATTCTCAAGGCTTTCATCAGCGTTAGGAAGCCGAAGGTGCACATCGTTGGGAATATCATACTTGCGCCGCAAAAACTCTAGGTGAGATGCGGTCAACGAGGATGATAAGTCCAAGGAGTGTGCAGAAGGCTCCCTATCACTGCTCTCAGAAAGCTCCGGATCCAGAAAACAACTGGAACTGGAAGGGCCATCATCGGAATAAGATTCCCCCACATCCGGAAAGGTGACCGAACCCTCACTAGCCATGTGGTTAATTGAAGAAGAAAAGGGAAAAAGACTTTTTATGGAACCAACCTTTTTCGAAGCTGAAATCGTAGAGGAAGTGGGCAAAGGGCAAGAGGTTTCGTGGAGAGAAATGGAAGCGGAGGGGTGGTATTTATAGGAGAGAATTGGGAGAAAGGGCGGGGAAAATTTGAATTTGAATTCAAATTCATGTAAAGAGAAGGAGGCAGATTGATGGGACGGGACTGAAAAGTCCCATCCAGCTGCGTCGGCCTCGGCTTTTTGCCGAGGCCGAGGCGCGCCTGCAGCGCAACAGGCGCGCCAGGCGTGTCAGGCGCGCCGCCTGACACGCCAGACCGAGGAAGGTGTGCCTCGATCCCCTTCCCCTTTTGTCCTATTCCTTCTTTTGTCTTTTTCCCTCCAACCACTCCTCCCAACTACAAGCCAGATGGTCCAATTCAAATCCAACCAGGAATGTCACTAAGAAAATCAGCACATGTATAGTCTTAAGCTAAAGTTTGCAATTTTCGGCGAATAATTCAAGGGGGCCAAGTTGCCAAAGTCGGGCCTTATACTCTCTAATTGGGCTTGCAGGCCACCCGAACTGAAGCAAGCGTCATGACACACAAACCCCAACCAGAGAATGGGGGCTTAATGTTATTGGTATTTTTGGCGTATCAGGACTTGGACCCCGGAAGCGACTTTGGGCCCGAAGCAGGCGAGCCTGCGAAGAGAACCCAGCCCGAAATGGGCTAACTCGCTCCCCGGCCTCGGCATCGGCCCGAGGCCGAGGAGGTGGTCGGCTTCGGCATTGGGCCGAGGCCGAGGTGGAGCAAGCCCACAGGGGGCCGGTTTGTGGCGGAGGGGTACAGAAAACCCCAACTAGGAGATATAAAAGATCCACTGAGGACCCAGGTAAGGGGATCGAAATCCAGAACTCTTAAACAAGATACTTTGACTATTGCTTGACGGGATACTCTCGGGTCACTGACTTAGGCATCGGAGCGTGTGTGGCAAGCACCACACCGGTGTGCAGTGTTTACTTCCTTGTTTGCAGGTCACGTCTTCCCCGGATTCAAACAAATTCACTGTTGGTGTCACGTGAAGGTCAGGTGAGCCCTTGGCCGGATTTTGCCATCAACAAGCGGTAAATGCTTGTTCGTACAGGATTCATACCCTAATCAATGCAAAAAGTTCAATGGAAAGAGAAAAACACAAATCAGGCATAGAAGGAAGAAACTTAATCAGAGAAGGCTGAATAAGAAAATTCGGAATGTACCATTGGAGCTCTTCGACTTCGCGAGCCGCTGCTTTTGCGGAAGGAAAAGGTGAAAATCAAGTTTTAAATTGCAATTACAGTGTCCTTCATCATTATGCTAGGCTAAACTGGCCCGACCCAAAATGATTCCTGAAGTTGAATCTGAACGGGGAGATGACTCCATTTTTTGAATTTGGTATGGGATAACTAACAAGGCTTTTTTTTAAAAAAAAAATTAATATTATAGATTTTGTTTTGAAATATATTAATATTATAGATTTTAAAACTTATTAGAATAATAAGTTCATTTTGAAACTTATTATTCTGATATTGTATTTTTATTTCTAGGTGGATAGAAGAGACAACCTATCCATGTGTCACTATTAGCATGCAAAAATGCTCACTTTTTATCTCTAAATTTAAGTCATTTTGCAAGATTAATTGGTGTTTTAATGTCAAAATTTGTTAATTTCAGGTTTCTTAGTCCATTGGAGCGTTTGGAGAAAAATCTTGGAGAATGTGGAGATATTTTGCCCATAGTTGAAAGGAATCAGCCCAAGACCATAAATTCTAGAAGTTTGCAGCCAAGGGCTAGCGTCGAGACGCTACACCAACAGCGTCTTGACGCTGAAGGTCCGTGGGCAACAAGTAATCTGAGGCTTAGCATCTCGACGCTGGGATTGCAGTGTCTCGACGCTGTTCGACCTGGAGCTCTACGTAAGGAACATTTTGGCTATGGTTTCAATCATCAAGTAGCAATCGATTCAAGGCTCTTTAAGCCTATTTGGGGGCTGGGAAGAGAGTGAGTGAGATTAGTTCTTAAAGAGTGTTTTGGGGTATTCTTGGGAAGGATCAAGAGCTTGTTCGAGTTTCGATCGAGGCTAAAATCACGACGGATCAAGGGCGTAAGCAAGGGATTCGACGGTGGTTTAGTTTCTATTCTCTATTCTTGTCCATTTACTGCTTTTATCATGTATATGCTTGAAATTTTGGTGTTCATATTGACAATGTATAGCTAAACTCCCGGCATTTAGGTCTTGAATGAAGAAATATAATTGAATCGTTATTCTGATTACTTCCTATTGTGTCCAATTTTAGTAGTTATTTGTTTGGGTGTTCTTAATGCTTTGTAAATTCTGGCCAAATTTATACTGAACTGTTACTTAGTGGAAACTCGATGGAGAGAAACTAAGTCAGAACGTAGCCCATTCAAATAGGCTTGATTGTTTGTAGTAATAGCGAGAGTAGTTGGTTAGGCCTAGAAATCGATAATGAACCAAAACTTATTAATTAACTCATTTAATAGCACTAAGGACACTTAGGTTGTTAAAATGTGTTAATTAGAATTAGGGGAAACCGACAGGAGAACCTATGCCGACAGGAGAACCTATGTTAGCAAGAAGGTTCTAGATTTATAATTAGTTCGACATAATATTTAGAGGTCATAATAACTAGTAGATTATATTTTGGAATTCAAGACCCTGCCTCTCATTTGACTTGACCTCCCTTGTTTGTGACTAAATTGCTTGATCAAAATTTGTTTTATTGCTTTGTTTAATTTTCATCCTCGTCTTTCATTGCATCGTGATCCATAGATAATATATGCCTTAAGTATTTTTAGTGTTTAGTTAGTTATTTTACCTCAATTTAAATTATTCCCTGAAGATTCAATACTCGGTAATACTTACCGTTTTATAGTACTTGTGGCGCATGCGCTTGCAGACACCAACAGTCATGTGAAGGGATAAAAGCCCTACGCAGCGGAAGAAATCACAAGACCTACTCATAGTCTTTGATTTTTAATTGAAATACCAATACAATTTGCAAAAACATACAACAATAAAAACATACTTAACATGTTGTAAATGGCTATAGAAACATGCTTCTATGGATCAAAAAACCCTTAGATCTAATCTAATATTGATCCTAATGATCAAGGTTCAAGAATACTTACTATTGCAAGAAGCCTTGACCGAAAACCCGCCTTTTTCACTATCTTGCAGAAAATTCCAGCAACCTTGTTGTGCGAACACCACCAATTGGTTACCTCGGTATATCTCTGAGACTACTGGAGGCAGGAGACTGGTGGGAGTCTTTTAAGAGAGATCTCTGAGAGAAGTACAATAAATGCTTTCACCCCACCCAAGGGGTCCTATATATAGGTAAAGGCCAAGACCTTTTCCTAACAGGAAAAGGTTATGAATAAGTTCAAATCTATTATCTTATTCATATCTAATTTTAATAAATAATTAATTAATTCCATAATTAATTAATTACCCAATTAAATATCACATATTTAATCTTAGGGATTTTATTAAATTTAAATTAATATGAATCCAATTCATATCTAATTATTTGAACTCTTTCAAATATTTTTCTCTCAAGAATTAAATTTTGAAATTAATTCAAAAATTATATTATAAAGGTTCATAAACTTTATATTATAATGTATCAACATACATTATACGATTCCCTTAATAAATTGAACACTTTCAATTTACAACTTTAATTGCCTCAATTCTCTTTACGAGCTACTAGTGGGACCTAATTGACCTACAGATCAGAAGCTCCAACGATACAAGACTAATTGGCTAAACTCATTAACTAAGTTAGTCACCATTCGTTAACTGTGGGTCACTCCACTAAAGATCCACAACTGCACTCTTCTCAATGCAGAATATTTCTGTGTCCATGGATATCGACCAATAATAGCAAGTTAGTCCTTCACGAGTGTTTGTAACTCCAGTTGGGTAAAATTATCGTTTTACCCCTGAGTTACCTCTACCTCCTTAAGTACCAGTGCTCCTCTAGTGAACAACCTGTGAGAAGGTAGGGCCCTTTGTTCAAGACTCGGAGACACCACTTAAGGGAACACTCATCTACTTCCTCAAAAATCGGAAAGGAGTGAATTACATCTTGTGTGATTATGTTTCCAACTCCCCACTCGGTCATGTCCCAAAAATGGTAGGCTTATTGAGTCGGCGTACTGGCCACTCTCACCCATACAAATCAAAGGACAATTCCTCGTGAACAGGAGTCCATAATCCACTCAGGATTCAGACTAAGTTGCCTAGGTCATCCTAGTGAAATTTTTACCTAACTAGTTAACGGTGTTACAGCTAGTGGTTACTATTTCGTGGTCCAGTCTTATGCAAACTCATTGCATAGGATACTATTGGGTTTAATGTCCTATAAACTCGTAGTTTGTAAATCATTAAACATATTCTATTTCCAATAAAGTCGTTATTGAGGTTATTCAGTAAAAAATGTTATTGAATATGTAAATTGTGTATGATTAACCTAAATCCAATAAACTAAGATCCTTAGCTATAACATGAATACTCGAACTATATGTAGGGACATATCATAGGATCAAGTTCAAGTTTATAGTCAAAATAGTCTATAGTATAAGGATAGGGTTGGGTGCCTTATCCTGGGGACACTATGGTCGCGACCCACTTTGTATTAAGTACAAATGATGAAATCCTAAATCGTTCATGTGGAGACATGCGAGTGGGGGCGTCCTGTGCAATGAGTTTGCATAAGACTGAACCACGAAATAAGTCACTTTCTCTTTATAACATCGTTTACTGAAGAAATTGACTATTTCTCAAAGATGACCTAGGTAACTTGTTTTTAATCCTGAGCTAACTATGAACTCCTGTTTATACGAGATTATCCTTTGATCTGCATGGGTGAGAGTGGTCAGCATCGCCGACTCAACAAGCCTACCATTTTGGGGATAAAATCGAATAAATAGCTGGGGACATAGTCTCGCAAGATGGAATTTGCTCCTACCCATTTCAGGGATAGTAGAGAGGTTTTTCCCTTAAGTACTAACTTCAGGACTTGAACGAGGGGCCCCACCCTCTCGTTGGATCGAGAAGGACTTAGGTTTGATGGTTGGACCACAAACTGATTGTTCATTAGAGGATTAGTGGAACTTAAGGAACAAGAAGTACTATAGGGGTAAAACGGTCATTTGACCTAGCTATAGCTACGAACAACCTGTGAAGGATCGACTTACTGAACATGGTTAAATCAAGTGGACGAAAATATATCTATGGTGAAGGGAGTGTAACTATCGGGCTATAGTGGAGTATCCCGGTAGTTAACGAATGTTGGCTACCTTGGTTAATGAGATTAGTTGGTTAGCCTCGAATCGTTGGAGCCCATGATCTATAGGTCCATTAGGTCCCCCTACTAGCTCATACCGAAATAAAGCCTTGAACAAAATGATAGGATTCTTTGAATAATTCAAAATCGGGAAAAAGGGTATTATCGTAAATTGTGTTTGACACAATAATTTAATTATGAATTAAATTAGAAAATGAGAGATAAAGTATTTAAAAGGGTTTTAAATACTATATACATGAATTAAGATTCATGTACAATAGATGCACAAGCCTAAGAAGATTAATTTGATTAATCATGCATAATTAATTGGAAAAGCCTCATAGTTAATTATCTATATTAATTTCATATTTAGAATTGATATTAATATCAAAGATGCAAGATTAAATCAGATTTTAATCACATGGTAGTGGAAAATGTTGTAATTCCACTCTTGCATGAAGATTCAAAGTGGAATTACACCACATACATGCATTCTTGCATGTGATGTTGCTTGAACACCTAGCTTCCACTTTCACCCAAAAGACTACCATGTGTCTTGTGTCATGAGGCTTCTCCTTGCATGGAATATCTTTATAAGTAGAGTGTGAATCAGATTCAAGCCCAAGAGAGTGATTTCCTTATTGTTATGCTGCTGGAATTTACTCTCAAACACACTCATCTCCATATATCTCTCAAGTGCTTGTACCTTCAAGCATTCCCTTCCCATTCCCTATCACTATAGACTCCCACAAGTCGTTCTTGGCTCGGAGAATAGTAGGGAAGACACTAAGGGTTGTCCTAGAAAGATTGGAGAAGAAAACGTTACAAGGAGGTCCATTCATTTGAGCTACAAGAGGTTGGTTCTTCTAAACTTTCTATTTTGTTTTCTTTAGAACAAGCATGCTTTAGGAGTAAAATTAATGTAGTTAAGTGCTTTCGATCTTCAATTGCTTCCACTTGTGTTATATGAACACCTTTAGATACCCCCACTCGTATGTCTACTATATGGACGCTTTGGATCAATACGTCTGTATCAAATACAAAGCGGGGCGTATCACATAGTGTTACCAGGATAAGGTACCCAATCTTATCCTTGTACTATTGACCTTTTAAGTTGTTACTTGAACATCGATCCCCGTATGTCCCCACATACTAGTTCAAGTTACATACAAACAACCTTGGATCTTAGTTTATTGGATTTGGGTCAAATTGTGCAATATTTAACAATAACACTTTATTGCAGAAACTCAATAACACTTTATTGAAACAAGTATACAATATGTTTACATTCACTATCTATGAGTTTTAGGGCATAAAACCCAACAAACTCCCACTTGAACTAAAACTCTAGTTTAGTGGGATGTACAATAATCTATTCAGTAGTGGGTGTATAAATACATGTATAAAACATATACAATGTACAAATACAATAAACTAGGGCATCACTATACCCATTACATAATGGTATCATTATACCCATTACATTTCTCCCACTTGCCCTAGGTTTCATCTTTGTACATAACTCGTAGACCTAGACCTTCTAGATGACCCTCATACCTTTTAGCCGAGAGAACCTTCATGAATTAATCAACAATATTCCATTTAATTCAATGTGCTTGCTCAAGGTTCTTTTGTATTTGCCACAACACCACTGTATCACTATAAATTGTGATGGGCAAGTCACATTTGGAACACATTCCAAATCAGTCAAGAACTTTCTAAGCCTTGCAGTCTCTATTGCTGCTTCACAAGCAGCTATATTTTCGGCCTATATGGTCAAGATTGTAATTATGCCACACTATAGCTCCTTCGTAAAGTTTGACCATGGATACTGATGTAGATTTCCTCAATTCCTTATCAGTCTTAAAATCCATGTTAGTGTATCCTGTAAGGATCAAATTCTTAGTCCCATACACGAGCATATAGTTCCTCTTTCTCCTTAGATACTTGAGGATATTCTTAACGGTTTTCTAGTGATCAAATCTTGGATTAGATTGATACTTATTGACAATCCCTATTGCATAGGGCATTCGTCTCATGTCCTCAACTTCTTGAGGTGTCTCAAGAAACAGTTTCTTAGACAAAATGAATTCCACGCCTGAAAGGTAGTGAACCCTTCTTGGAATTCTGCATCTTATATCTAACTAACATCTTGTAGATATAAGACACTTGAGACAAGACTAGTTTTTTGTTCTTACGGTTTCTAACAATTTGGATTCGAAGAACAAACTTAGCTTCTCCCAAATTTTAATTTGGAAATAAGTTGCTAGCTCATTTTACTAGTCAGTGAGATAACCTACATCATTCCCAATGACTAGGATATCAATCACATACAACACTAATAAAGCTACTGAACTATTGACGATCTTTAAGACAAGATTCATCAATGTTCTGATCAAAGCTAGCCAAAAGATTTGATCACAGTATCAAATCTTATATTCCAAGGTCGAATTGCTTAGTTCAATCCATGAATGGATCACTTAAGCTTTGCAAACCCTTTTGCTTTTGATCTTGCTAAATGAATCATTCTGGTTGAGACATGTAGATACTCTTCTCAAGATTACCATTCAAAAGGGTAGTCTTGACATCCATTCAAAATGGCCAAGAGTTCTAACAGACTTCAGCATGATCATAGGAAATAAGAATTTCTTACAGTCCCCTGTCTCTGGGTATAACCCTTTGCCATAAGTCTAACCATAAGATTATGTCTCGTTTCTTTTTGTAGATTCCTTTGTAATCCATAGGTGTTACCCCATTAGATAGATCTACAAGATCCTAGATGGAATTGAAATCACATATTTTAATTTCGGGTCCATTGATTTAATCCAATTGGTTATTGTTAACATCATTCATTGCCTTGCTCTAAGACAACGAATCCTCAATGCCATCATCAGGTATGACGATTTGGGCTTCAATTAAGCCCATGTAACGGTCAGATTGTAGAACAACCCTCCCACTACATTGAAGCACTCTCAACTCTTGAGATAGATGTAACTAACCAGTTGTATTGGCCCTATCAACAACTCTTGTTAAAGGTCAAGCATCATCAACAACCCTTGTTGACTTATCAACAACTCTTGTTGATATTTTTGTAGCTTCATCAGTTAATTTACTTAAAACGATCTTACTTTGTGGCTTATTATTTCTCATGCGGACTTCTTTTGAGAATGTAGCATTTGTCGGTACAAATTCTTTATTCTCTTGTGGATTGAAGAAGTATCCACATCTCTCGTTTTCATGGGGTAGCCTACGAATAGGTATACTGTTGAACAGTGTTTCAGTTTCTTTTGGGTTAGCCACAAGCACGTGTGTTGGACTCCCCAAAAATAACGTAAACTACTTTTAAGTCTTATCCACAACTCAAAAGATGTTTCAGAAACACTTTTGATGGAACGTTGTTCGAAATATGTACTGCAGTCAACACTGCATGACCCCAAAACGAGTCAGGAAAATTAGCTCATAATGAATCGAACCATATTCAATAGGGTTATATTTCTCCTATCTGATACACCGTTTTCCTAAGGTGTTTCAGGGGTTTGAGAGTTGGGATGTAATTCCATGTTCTATCAAATAATCTTGGAATCTCAAGTCTCATATACTCTACACCTCGATCAGATCGAAGTGTTTTTATCATCTAACCTAACAAGTTTCCAACTTCAGTTTCAAACCACTTTGAATTTCTCAAGAGCTTTAGGCTTAAGTTGCATTAGGTTGAGATACCCATACCTTGGCTTATAGCTCCTTAATTTAAAACGCCAATTTAATTTTAGCAAAGTCGACCACGCCCTTAATTGACTAAGCGATTCCTACACCAAAAACAATTCCTTAATTCGCCCCAATTATCCTACTAATTTTCCTCACATATCTTAATAACCAAGAAGGCCAAAAACGAGATCGAGGCTTACCCAAAACTCCAATTAGTGGCTTGACAACAGTCTAAAATAGCGAAAATCTGCGAGTTCAGAGCCAAAAATCTAGTAGGCAACACTGAAATAAATTCAAGCACATATGGGTAATTGCCAAGAACTAAATTAAACTCTAATGGAGGCTAAATCAAGAAGAAACTTACCCACAAAACAGCCTCCTAATGCTGCTGGTCGGGATAAAAGAAATGCTCCAATCTGACGATTAAACCTCCAAACGCTACAGGTACCTTGAATCCAATGGATAAAATCAATGGGTATTCGATTAAACTTCAAAATCAACCTCAACCTTGCTGAAAATTACTTACCTCATGCCCAAAATCGCTAGAAATCAAAAGAACTTAAAGACCCACTGCTCAAACTCGTCGGAAATGTCGAAAAAATGACCTAAAACATTGCTATTTGCGCTGCCAGAAAAACGCCCAATAGCCAAGACCCACGCCGCCACAACACTGCCCACGCCTACTGTACATGAGGGAATGAGAAAAACAGCTGGAATGCCAAGAGAGAGAAAAAGAGAGAGAAAACCTGCTCGAAAACTGCCCGCTGTTGCCCGGAGATCGGGTTGATTCGGGCGCTTGTACCGCCGTCAACGAAGGAGACCAACCGTCGGTGATCAAGCTTGAAGAGAGCGACACGAGGAAGTAGAAATCTTGACCGGAGAGGCTGGGGCGTGGCTGCCATGGAGAAGAGAAGAAAGGGATAGGGAAGAAGGGGCTGAAAATCGTGAAGGAGAAGGAGGGGAAGATGGAGTTGGCTGATTGCCTTGGGCTGCATGCAAGCTAGGGCTTTTATCTTCTTTTCTTCAACGTCTACTTAATTGCAAAAATGCCATTCCAGTTCAAAATATTGAAATTCCACCAAAATCTATCTTTTAAATTCCTTCTTTAACTTCTAATTAGCCAAAATTGAATCAAATCAACTCAAAACTAAAGAAATTATGTTTTACCTTGAATTACTGACGTTACGGGTCTATAGTATAGAGATAAGGCTGGGTACCTTATCCTCGTGACACTATGGATGCGACCTACTTTGCGAACAAGGCAAACGACATGATCCTGGATCGTTCATGTAGAGACATGCGAGTGGGGGCATCATGTGTAAAAGAGTTTCACAAGACCGGACTAAGAAATAAGTAACTTTTACTTTATAACGTCGTTTAGTGTTAAGACTAACTATTTCATGTGATGAACTAGGTAACTCGATCTTAATCCTGAGCTAACTATGAACTCTTGTTTGTTCAGGATTATCCTTTGATCTGCATGGGTGAGAGTGGCCAAACATCGCCGACTCAATAAGCCTACCATTTTTGGGATAAGACTGGATAAATAGCTGGGGACATAGTATTGCAAGATGGAATTCACTCCTACCCATATTAGGGATAGTAGAAAGGTTGTTCCCTTAAGTGCTGACTCTAAGGCTTGAACAAGAGGCCCCACCCTCTCATTGGCCCAAGGGGGACTCTGTTTATTGGTTGGACCGTAAACTAATTGTTCATTAGAGGACCAGTGGACTTAAGGAATCAAGAAGTGTTATAGGGGTAAAACGAACTTTTGACCTAGTTATAGTTACGAACGACCTGTGAAGCGTTGACTTACTAATCATGGTTATATCAAGTGGACAAAAATATATCTACAGTGAGGGGAATGCAACTACTAGGCTATAGTGGAGTGACCCAGTAGTTAACGAGTGTTGGTTAACTAGGTTAAAAGAGTTTGGCCGATTAAACCTCGAATCGTTGGAGTCCATGATCTGTAGGTCCATTAGGTCCCCTTGCTAGCTTAAGGAATAAAATTTGGAACAATATGATGGATAGAATTCGAATTGTTCAAATTCGGTTTAGGAAATATATCGGTCATATAGGATATTACCGACACGTCGGGTTTTGGTTAAACCTAATTTTGAGAGTTAGACATATTTAAATATGATTTAAATATCAAGCACGTGAATAGGGATTCATGGTTGAGAGATTGCATTTTGGAAATGATCGGGATTGGTTGCAAAATATTAATTTAATATTAGATATTAATTAATATATAATTATATAATTGATTATTAAAATTAATAATTATTTTAAATTAATTATGAATTAATTTAAAATTCAAAATTAAAAATTAAAATAGATTTTCAGATTATTAAATAAAATCAATTAACTAAAATTGATTTTCCTTTGAATTAATTAAATTAAAAAGAAAATGCAATTTTAGGAGGTGGAGTGCATGGTGACTAAACCCATGCACTCCTCCTCAATTAGCCAACAAATCCCACTCAATTTGTGATTAATTTGTTGTCAAATTTTTGTGCTTCAACTCAGCATGGGTTCCTCTTTAAATAGAGGTAGATTTGCTGAAGAAAGTGAGCTGAAATTCTTAGTGTTATGCTGCCAAAATAATCTCTCAAGCTCATGAACCAAAAACCTCTCAAAGCTTGAAACCCAAGTATTTTCGCTTCTAATTCCCATCACTAGAGGATTCCACAATCCGTTCTAAAGGCCTGAGAATAGCAAGGAAGATCTTGTGGTGGTTCGTGATCAGTTGGTGAGGAAAAACAACATATCAACCCGTTCAATTTTGAGCTACAAGAGGTTGGTATTCATAAATTTTGTTTTTCCTGTTATAAACAACATGCTTTGTATGATCAAATTGATGTTATCATGTGCCTAAGATCTAAAATTGCTTCCGCATTTTAGATATTAACACCTTAAATTGAGTTATAACACCAAATTTAACTTCCATATGTTAAGTTTGTAAGTGAAACATATTTCAATCCATTTTTTGAAACTTTTGATGAATTGAATTTAAACATCACTTTCCTTCACATTTTATTCGTAATAATATTCAACATTATGTGTGTCTACGACAATTTGATTTGTTTCAAATTCACTTAGGACAACTTAAATACATTTGGTGCTCCTCAGCTGCAAATAAGATTCACAGATGAATTCACAAATCAACTTGGCCTAATTTAGGCTATCCACATTTATTTCAAATGGCAAAGGTAAAGTATCACTTATTTAACCATAAGTCTATATTACTTGCTGACCTTATATTTCCACACCTTGTACTCAAGGCAGATTATCGAATACATGCATGTTCAAGTTTGAAAAAAAAAACATTTTTTCCTTTTAGCATTGGAACTTAGTTCGTTGAAATTTCAATTAATTGGATATTAAGTTATGCTTACATAAATTTGTAAAAATAACTTTTGGTCCCTGAACTTTCATGAAAGTAACAATTTGTCACTTGAACTTTAATAAGTAACAATTTAGCCCCTATCTTAAAAATTAATGTAGATATTTAATGAAATTTCATTCATAGAAAGATTACTAAACTAATTTTGGACCCAATATGTTTATAAGCTACGAAGTTTAATAATTAAATAATAAAAATCGACATTTAATTTTTATGATTTTTTTGCGACAAGGATTAAATTGTTATAAATTTGAAAGACACAATGACTAAATTGTTACAACTTTGAAAGTATAGTGTGACAAAATTATTACAAATTTAAAAGTATAGAGACTAAATTGTTACTTATTCTTTTCAAAAAAAAAAAAAATTGTTACTTATTAAAGTCCATGTACTTAATTGTTATGCCAAAGGGAGCTTAGTTCAGCGGTAATTGGCATGTATTCTCGACCAAGAGATCAGAGGTTCGGATCCCCCACCCTCAAATGTTGATGTGATAAAAAAAAAGGTACTAAATTGTTATAAAATTGAAAGTTCAAGGATTAAATCATTACAAATCAAAGGGGACGGACGAAAAGTTATTTTTAACCAATAAAATAGAATTTTATTTTTTTCATCTTTTTGTTTTTAACAAGGCTGAAGGGTTGAGGATGCAATCAAACGTAAGAGAAAAAAAAACATTACAATTTCAAAGAAAGAGAATGCTAATAGTTAGGGTTTTTTTTTTTTTTAAAAGAAAATGGATATTATATTAAGACAAAGGAGCTCCCCAACGGGATACACAGAAACGCTGCTCATAATGAGCTAGCCTCGCCATCCAATCCCAAAATTTTAAATAAATTTGCTTATACTAATGTAACAGCCAATTAAAAAAAAAAAAGAGAGAGAGGGCTGGTTGCCCGGTCAAAGGGGGAAAGGGGTGAAAGTTCCCCCCAAAATTTGGTCAAATTGACCGTTAAAAAAAAATCCCAGATTTTCTACCCATTACGCACGCTCTCTCTCTCCCCGATAACCCCCCCTCGTCAGTTCTCACGCTCTCTCTCTCTCGGGTATCAGTTGCCGCTGCCGCCACTGTTGCCGGTCGTCGCGCTGCCATCCGTTGTTCTGCGCCGTCATCCGTCGTTCTACGTCACTGCCGGTAAATCTCATCTCCCCGTCAGATCTGTCTCTCTTTCTCTCTTTCTTGGCTTTCTCTCTCTACTGTGTTAGTAATGGTCGCGTCGTCTCCGTCGCAGATTCGCACGCCGCCGTCGCCGCTCTCCGCGCTTGCTGTCTGTTCCGCTGTCGCCGCCGTGAGCTCCTTGGGTAAGCCAGTTTCTTTTCTCTCTTTCGTCTCTTTATCTCTCGGTCTCTCTCTCTCTAATGTCTCTTTCTCTCTCTCAGTCGACTGCAGCAACCACGAGCAGCCATTAGCGCCCTCGGGCTCGTTCGCCTTCTCAGATCTGTTCGTCGCCTTTTCAGATCTGTTCGTCGCCGTCGTTTGAATTTTCAGTTGCTTCTAAGGAATAAATTAAGTAAGGAATCTCAGTTGGGTAGGAAGTTTAGGCCTTAAACTTCTGTGTTTTTACTCTTGGCAATACTGTGATAGAACCTAATTTTGTTATTAAATTATCAGGAGCTATGGGATTGCTAGAAAAACCTGTGGGCCAAGCCGTTGTGTTCTGTATTGAGTTTTAGGTAAGTTAACTTGCTGAACTATCTATAATTTATGTATTGGTTGTGCTTCGGGCATGAGACTTTTGTATATATGTTTGAGTTGAGACTGAGATGTTATGAACACTTTATATTCAAGAGTATGGTTGCTGTGTAATCTGTGTTGTGATAGATGCGAGAGCATGATAGTGTTTCATTATAGTTTGCTGGCAACGTATGTAGACAATGAGAAGTTTGTGGTTTCCCCGTTTAGAAGTGTTGTTTGTCGTTCTTGTTCTTGAAAATTGACTGAGTTGGGATGGTGCATATCGGTTTAGCCTGTCAATAATCTCTGAAAAAGAAAAGAATTTTGTTAACTGGGTTGCAGTTTAAATTAGCCTGCATGCTAAGAGGCATTAAAGGGAAAGGAGCAAGAAAGGGAAAAGAATAGACTAGTTACTCTAGTAAGGGGTCGTGTCAGTTAATCACCTAGAACTAAGATGTATTAGACTGAAATTAGGAGCTAGATGGGCGGAACTTAGCTTCGCAGACTAGGTGTCATTTACTAACTGTGGAAGTTAAATTCCGACTTAAAATCCATGGACACCCCACCAGTGAAATGGTAGTTTAGAGCGCTACGCGCACGTTAGTGCCTTGATGGGTGAGACTCGACTCCACTGACTGGGTGCCTTCTACTATCAGTAGGAGTAGAGATCTCTCAAAATACCCACCTATGTACCTTCAGTGAGTTGGCAAACTTAAGTAGGTGAATTAATTGATCACGAGACCCAAACTACAGAATGAAATGAAATGAGATGGGATGGAGCGAGATGACTTCACCTTTAGGCCCTTAGCCCATTTAATCTCTTGAATCCTTGGTTCTAGCATGTCCAGCAATATTGTTACTTACTGAGTATTTTTTTTTTTTAAATACTCATTCTTTTCCCTAACATGTAATTGCAGGTAAAGGCAAAGGTGTACAGAACGCGTGACGGAGTGTTGCTGAACGAGCCATGGATTTCCTTAGATAGACTCCCGCATACTATGTTTTCGAACTTCTTCTTTTTGCATTTGTTATGTGATGTTTTAGGATTTATTTTGGTTTGAGATTTTTTGCTGGAATGGCTAAAATTTCTTCTTGTTCTGTTTTAACTGGGATCCCATGCTGAAAAGTTTCACGTATTTTCTAAGCATGTTTTACTCTAAATGTTATTCCTTCGTCATTCTTTGTATGTAGAATGAAATGCATGTGGTAATGGCCCTAGGATCTAGACATGAAATGTAGGGTCGTTACAACTAAAGTTCAAATTGTTATTAAGAATGAGAGTACTGTGTTAAGATTGGATAAGTTCTATTTTTTAATTTAGCTCGTGAGGATGAAGATTCAGACCTTCAACCTTTGGGTCGAGAATATAATGTCTTAATTCGTTGAGCTAAGATCAGGTTGGCAATATTGGATGACTCAAAACTACTGCTAACCTACTGAACACAAAAATAAAATAATAGGTTAACAGCCACTTTTGGTCCCTGAACTTTTAAACATTGATTTAGTCCTTCTCAATTTTAGTCTTTTGTTCAGTCCTATGCTTTTAAATTTGTAACAATTTAGTTTTTAAACTTTTATATATACAAATTTAGTCCATGTACTTTAGAAATTGTAGCAATCAGTACCCTAAAAGAATTTAGGGACTAAAATTTTTTTCTAACAAAAAGAAAACTAAAAGTATATATAATAATAATTAGTAAACAAGATTTGATATGAATTAACATTGCACAAAATCTGTAGCAAAACAATTTTGGACAAGACCTTTTATGATGGATCAATGAATCAAGTAGATTCAGGCTTAATCGAATGTTTTTCTGTTATAAATAAAAAGGATCGTCAAGGAAGGGAAAAATCATTGCTCACCCAGTTCTTTTTCTACAAGAACTTGGGTGCTAAATTGTTACACAATTACAAAAAAATAAAAAAAATAAAAGTAGTAAAATTTTTTTATCATCTAGACTATAAGCTTAAATATATAATAAATGAAAGGGAATCAAATTTCTGCATCAAATTCTCGTCTCAACAAAATTAATTTAAGCTGCTGCAGAAGCACTAGGAGCAAGAGAAGAACACGCAGGAGGGTTTTGCTTTCCAGAAATAGTAGGCTTCACATTTAAACATTGAGATGTAATAGGGCCTTCAGGTCCATTGTAAGTGAGGTCAATGTCAGCTAGCTCTACACCTTCACATGGAATCCCAGAACTACAAACAAGTTTGACTGCGAGCGCATTACTCGAAGTACCTCTGATATTCTTGAAAGTAACCTTACTAATCTTGACTTTTGATGGACTCTGGAAAGAAATAGACAGAAAATTGCACCTTCAATTTAATTGAAACATTTCTAAATGCAATAAAAGAAAATAAAAGATTCGATGAATTTAATACCTTTTTATTGCATTGGTTGTATGGACAATACTCTTGATCTATGACAATGGGAAATTTGACATTAACCATAGTTATATCTTCATAGTGCATATCAGAAGCCGTTCCAGCAACAGGAGAAGCAGGCCATGTTTTGATTCTAACACCATTATCAGTATTCGTTAATGTACAATTCTTAACTATGATTCCCTCAACCGGTTCTTCTTTATTGTACTTTCCTAAACTTCCTACACTAATACCATGTCCAGGCCCACATGTTACATTAGTAATTGTTACTTGCTTGCTTCCGTCTCCAAGTGAGATACAATCATCACCCGTGCCAATGTTTGTATTGAGGACATTAATCCCAATAGAACGACCAATGTGAATTCCGTCACTATTGACACTATCTCCAGGTGCATTTATGGTCACGTGTTGGAAGGTAAGGTTTTTACAACCCAAAACATTAACATGAAAGTTCTTGCTATCTTTAGAGGTTATCTCACTCACTATTGAATTTGTGATAAAGCTGAGCTTCAAAGTCTGCATAGTTTTTAGGAAAAGAAAAAAACAAGATCACGCACATATATATTTAATTAAAAGAAATTTTATGTTGTTAGTTTGATCTTTACTAAAAATCTAACAATATGGATTTTATAGTTTAAGTAATATATAAACTAGAAAAGAGAAAGGTACTAAGAACGCTAATTCGATGATTGATGTGAGCTTACCATGGGAATTCTGTCGCATTTTGGATTTTTGTCACAATCATTTTTTTCCCAAGCTACTTTTCCTTGTCCATCTAAAACTCCACCACCTGTTAATGTAAAGTAGTCGACATATTTGAAACTAACCCAACCTTCTCCAGTTAGATCTACTGGTGCCTGCAATGTTCCTTGGAGCTGAATTTCAATAGGACTTTTGCACGGACCTTTCATTTCAACTGCACCTAACTTGTATGTCCCTTTTGGAATAATTACTTTACTTTGAGTTGTTGATGCGCATGCCTCCTTCCAGGCATTTGTCAGTGCCTATTTAAAATTGTAAACATCATTAAAAATTCTTTCTCACGTTTGATGTTTTCCCTTAAAGACATTAATATGTATAACAAATAACATTTTATTTTTACCTGAGATATATCAGCATCTGGCTTAGCACCATACTTTGTCACATCGAAAACACCATCGCTAGATTGGGCTTTCCCGATAGATACAAACAATAATAAAAAGGATAGACTCACTAAGTTCAACTTCATACTCATCTTGCTCTTTCTACTATGTGTTCTTTCTTGAGCTCTACAATGAATTTTCTAATTACAATTTGAAGTATTTATATATAAAGGGAGAAAATCCAACACCACTCAAATTTTCCTATTATTAGCTTTGTACTTCATACCATTAGTTCATAACTAATTGTGCTACTTGTCAAATTTATAGAAATCTTTAAAACAAGTATTTGCCTTTCACTTCAACTCATCAAAGTTTATTCCATAAATTTCTCTCGATGGTGGAAATGGCTTTGTGGTAGGAAACTAAACAAAAATATGTGGTGATTTGTAAACTTCACATTTGTAGAAATCTTTTATTTCACGCTAAACTTATACCTTACATTTTTATTATTATTGGACATTCAAACCTCTAAGATTAATTTTTCTCAAAATAGTTTACTTATATAAATGTAAAAGAGATTTCTTTTTCATTTTTTTTTTTTTTTAAAAAAAGCAAATAGATACTCAAATATTGTGCATCTTTAATTTTATGATATTTTCTTGTCTACTAATTAACATTTGTGCATCAAATATATTGAGACTTTTTTCTCAATTGACATCTTAGTACATGAATAGCTATCCATCAAAAATAAATTTTATTAGTATTTTTATGACAGTAATTTAAATTCAACCAAACAAGAAAGAAAAAAAGAGAAGAACAATATAGATTTATGTGGTTCACTAACGGTGCGTTAGCTACATCCACGGGCAGAGGGAGAAAGTAGTTTTATTAGTGAGGAGAAATTAAATATAGATTACACGGATTAAAGAAAAATTAGGTTAAGAGGGTTTATATCAACAAATAGGACAGACTAGGCTACAAAAATCAGATACAGATTAGAGAGATTAGTGAGACCCCTGTGCTTGGTCATTCAGAGAGCTAGATAACAGATTTTAGACATATCAACAAATAACAACTGACATGTAACTAAAATCTAGCAAAATTCTCAATTCTTGCCCTTGCTGTCAAACTCAAAGCAACAACTTTCAATGCTAGAACTTCATACACACGAAAGTAATTGATAATAGTCCCAACAACGACGACAATCTTGCTTTCCCTTTTACCAACAAATGTAAAAACAAATGTCTACGATTTCAGATATCACAGACATGCACAATTGTAGAAACAACCAAAACGAACCTAAAACATTCCATGTTTTAACCAACCTTTCCTTTTATGAACTGGATAAGCATTGAGAGAGAAAGTGGAGGCTTCTTGACCCTGGTCATGAAGAAGCACTTGAGAATCACCGCATTGACATTGCTTCTAGTCTAATGAATAAGGAAGCAGTAGAGCTGATAAGAAAAAAGAGAAATCATTTTATTAGTGAATGCAGGTCAGGTGAAACGTATGTATTTGCAGGAAAACAAAACAACTTCATTCAATTAAATGCCCACACAATAAGCTTTTCACTCCAGCATAAATAGATTTATTGACATTAGATACACTAGGGTCACAACCAAATAGCACTCAAACAGACATATAAAAACATTAATAATAGTGATCAACATTAGCATGGTCAAGTTAATCATCATTGGAAACATTATATATTTTCAAGAGAAAGTAATCGTCGAATAAATATAACATCGAGATATAGTTACATTTCGAGCCAAAAATGAAAAATAATATAGGTAACATAGAACTAGAACAGAAAAGAAAATAAAGCTAAAGAGTATGCTTACATTTGTGTACATACTAAGCACCCTAATAGTTAATTCAATACTAAAACTGGACTTAGGTCTAAGATATTGTGGGTAAAGACTATTCCCCAACCTACTAAAGGTCTCAACATGAGCTGGGATTCACAAATAACATCAAAGCAGAAAGACCAACCATTAAATCAACTCATCCGAAAAACAAAAGTGGACATATATAAACTGATAGCATGCAGAAATGCTATCTATTTCCTACTAATTAATTTTAGCTAGTTTTGTGCTTGAATTGTGTGCTTTGAAGTGTTTTTATGTTTAAATTTCAGAAAACCGAGCAAAAGAAGCAAAACCAGAGTTTTGAGAGATTTTGGATGATTTTGGAGGCTTTTGGAGCATTTTGAAAAAGTCCATTGAAGATCCAAGCCCAAAAGCCCAATGAAAGAAAGTTGGAGACCCAAAGTGAAGATCAAAGGGCCATTTTGAAGAGGAGATCCGAGGCCTAGCATCGAGATGCTAGCCTTGGACGTCTCGACACTAGGCAGTCGTGAAGAAAAATCTGAAAATGGGACAGCGACTAGATGCTGAGGCGACTTGGACACCAGGCATATGACGTAACAACTAAAGGATTGGAATTCCCCAATTTCGTAAAGCGGAAGCGCAATTAGACCGTTTCGTAGTTAATTTTGTTTCTACCAAAATACCAATACATTGACAAAAATTTAGAAAACTATTCTAAATCAATTATTAAGGCTAAGCATACAACCTTAGAACTAATCTAAAGTAGAGAAGCAAACATACCGTCGATGTCGTCTCTGAAATATCAAGAACATCTTTCTTGATTTTGGACCAAGCGTCAACAATTGGGACACACCAATTGATCTTCCCCGCTATAACTCTGAGATTAGGAACGTAGTTGTGGGACTACCTAATCTTGAATGGGAAAAACTCTAGAGAAAAAATTCTCCCTAGAGTTCTTGGGTTGAGAGAATATGAGAGAGAGACAAGAATGACCTTATGGTAGCCATATGTTGTATCACCTAAACCCTAGGTTTATTGTTCTTTTTATAGGAGAAAGGCCGTGAAAAAAAAATTCATTTAAAATCAATTATTTTCATAACTGATTTAATCTTTTTCATAATCAATCAATTTCATAACCAATCAATTCTATAATTGATTAATCTTTTCCATAAATGATTGATCACTTCCATAAGTGATTAAATCATTTCCATAAATGATTAATTACTTCCATAAGTGATTAATCATTTCCATAATTGATTAATTTCAAATTAATTCTTTAATTAATTAATCATCAATTAAATAATGTCATGCTTAGTAAATAAGGAGGAAACCAAAAGAAGATTTTTTATTAAGATGCATGAGAATAGGAGGAGACCGATAGGAGAGTCCTTGATATTAGTCTTCTAGACTTATGAATTGAATGTCTAATTAACCCGAATTAGCTAATTGAATAAGCAATTAAAGGTCCAATTGATAAAATCAACACTCTAGAATTATCCCTCCAAATTGTGTCTCCATTTATCTTTTGCTTTCTAGATTAGCTTTATGTTATTCTTTTCTGCATTAGATTTTGTTCTCTAAATAAAGCAAAGCAAGATTATTCATGGTAATTAATTGAATAAATCCAATCCCTGTGGAGATGATACTCTATACTCAAAATCACTATATTATTTGACGACTCGTGCACTTGCAGTGTTCGCATCATAAACAACGAGCAGTTTCAAACAGATTTGACAAGCACAACGTAGAGAGACGAAAAGAAAAGGTGAAATGTGATGTGCAAAAAGCTTACCGCAAGTGTACGAGTCAAGTTTTAATATAGTGATTCGTGATTAACGAGTGTTGTCCTTGCAGGGTTAAAATCCCAAGTGTAGCAGAAGATTTATCAGACTATTAACTCAGTTTTTAATTAAGAACAAAATACCAGTACGTTGGGTAAAAAAATTACAGAATACAACGATTTTATCTACTGCAATTAACAAGTTAAACATGTTGAATTTTAATTTAATCTAGGATCTAATCCTAATTTGCATAATTCAGAGAAGAAGAATTAAGAATTCCTTACCGTCGTTGATGACTTGACCGATTCACCAACACCTTGGGTTTCTTCTCTGCAATTTCACAGCAACACCAAAAGAACACTACCACTCGATTACACCGGTATGTCTCTAGAATAATGAGGTAGGGGCTGGTGGGAGTCTTTGTGTTTTCAGGGGAAATCGTTTTTAGAGAATTCTTTCTGGGAACTACTTTTCAGAGAGGAAGACTGAGAGAGATCTAATATTCACCTCACACGCTAGAATCAAGGAAGAAGAGGAAAAAGCTAACTCCCCATCGTGCAGGTAACTCATTCAGAAGAGAGAGAGGAACTCACGTGAAATCAACCACGTATCCCATCAGTTACTATAATTGATGAATTAATTTAATATTAAAATTTAATTAAATTTAATTAATAATCATAATAATAATTAATTAATTAAATCATATTTAATTAACTAATTCATTTAAATCATATTTAAATGAATGTCTCCCACATAACATATAGTTTTAATTCAATTAATTTAATCAAATTAAATTAAATAATCAATCCATTCACCAATTAAATAATTATTAAATTAAATATCAAATATTTAATTTAATTCATATTTGAATCATATTCAATTATATTTCTCTCATATAACCTATAGTATTAATGTGCATCCAATGCATATTAATTTAAACCTATAGTTTTAATATGAATCCAATTCATATTAAATTTAATATTTGAATTCCTTCACATATTTAATTCTCCCGTAAATTGATTTTGAATCAAATTCAAAATAAATTTATATTATAATGTTTAATCAAAATATAAACTTTATATTATAATGTATCAACATACATCATATTATTGACTCTTCAGTAGCTTGTCCTAATACTAACTTACCATGTAGTTTATGATCCCTCATATGGTCTTCCTCTAAGAAAGTTGCGTTTGTTGACACAAACATCTTGTTTTCTTGTGAGTCATAAAAAAGACCACCTCTCGTTTCCTTTCGGTAACCGACAAATTGGCACAACCTTGAACGAGGTTCCAATTTCTTAGGATTTGTCACAAGCACGTGTGCTGGACAACCACAGATACAGAAGTAGGGGAAACTAGGTTTACGTCCCCTCCATAACTCGAAAGGTGTTTCAGAATCACTCTTCGAGGGAACATTGTTTAGGATGTGTATTGCAGTCTTTACTACATACCCCCAAAAGGAGCTAGGCAACTGAGCATAGCTCATCATCGAACGAACCATGCCCAACAAGATTATATTTCTCCATTATGATACACCATTGTGCTGAGGTGTACCAGAGGCTGAAAGTTGGGACTGGATTTCTTGTTTTATCATATAGTCCTAGAATCTTTGATCCATATACTCTCCACCTCGATTAGATCGAATTGTTTTAATGGTTTTACCTAACATGTTGACGACATGCAAAAGTGTCATCATTTTCCTATTAATTTTAGCTAGTTTTGTGCATAAGAATTGTGAGCTTTAATGCATTTTTATGTTGATTTTATAGAAAACCGTGATCGAGAAGTAAAACCAAGAATTTTACCAATTTTTGGCATAAAAAGAAGACTTTGGGCCATAAAAGGAGAAAAGAAAAGAAGATATTTGAAGTGGAGGCCCAAAAAGCCCAAAAGAATGAAGAAAGGAGGCCAAAATCCACATATAGGGCTTCTAGAAAGCCTAGCGTCTCGACGCTAGGACCAGAGCGTCTCGACGCTAGGTGATCAGTGAAGAAAATTCCAGAATCGCGGTAGCGTCACGACGCTGTCCGCGTAGCGTCGCGACGCTGCGAAAACTTCTGCTCCAAGAAAACCTGACGTCACAGCGTCTCGACGCTGTGCGTCTTGGGCAGCAAGAAAGGTCCGTCCAGCACCTATAAAAAGCCCCCTTCTCCATGGATCAAATCATCCCATTTTGGGGAGCTCTCCCCTAGCTCAATAGAGAGAAAAAGTGAGAAGAATTGTGAGGAAAAAGTGAGAAGAATTGTGAGGAAAAAGGAGGAATTGAGCGAGATTCCAAGGCTCGGGATTCGAGATGCTCGTGACGGGAGCTTGGGATCAACTTATCGGTTATTTCTTCCTTACTTCTTTGTAATTTCTTATTTTAATTTGAGTTAGGCCTATGGATCAAGATCATTTTGGCAAAATTATTTCCAATTGTAAGTAGATCTTGAGACCTAGGGTCGTTATTCTAGTTAATTGGGTATTGTAGCGCAATTACTTGGATTATGTAATGAATTTCTTCATATTTCATCTATGCAATTTATGCTTAATGTCTTTAATCTCTTGATCACGGATTAATTGATTTGTTGATCTAAATTGATACTCGACAGAGAGAATTTAGATTAGATCCAGATTGCATGGCTAATGATTGCTTGGAACACGAGAGTGAAAAAGAATTGTTAGAAATTGATAATGAAGTTGCTTAATGCCATACTATGATTAACTAAGGAGATGGACACATGAATTAGTTATGTTAGTATGAGATGTGGAGGAGCTTGAAAGAGAATTCCGCTTAAAATTACTTCTAGATTTATGAAATATATTGAAGATTATTAGTTACATGCATCCATGTAATTGAGCTACAAATCCAAGAAAGCTAGATAACACCCTAGGTCAAGTTCCCTTAATTGGTTATTTCCATTTTGTTGTTGCATGTTTCTTTTTATTAGCTTCTTTAATTTTTCGCTTTATCATTCGAGTTGGAATTCTAGATAAAATTGAACATGATGGTTCTTGGTACTTAATGGATATAATTCAAATTCCCTAAGGATTCGATACTCGGTATTACCTACCGTTTTATATTACTTGTGGCCCGTGCACTTTGCGGTCATCAAGTTTTTGGCGCCGTTGCCGGAGAATTTGTAATTTTTCCGTTAATATTGAGAATTAAGTGTTTGATTTTAATTTAGAAATTTTATTTTTGCATTTTAAATTTTTAGTTTAAGAAGTTATGGCAAAATTTGAGGAGTTATAAGGTGGATAATCTGTTCTTTGAGATTTAATCATGGAAGAAGACAAAGCAATCAGAGATTATTTCTTGCCTGAATTTTCATTAAACTATTCTGGAATAGCTTACGAGCCAGTCACTGTCGATAATTTTGAGCTCAAAGCTAGTCTCATTCAAATGGTAAGAGAGAATGCTTTCAAAGGCCATCCATCAGAAGATCCACACAATCACCTAAGATCATTTTTGAATATCTGTGGAACTGTAAAAATGGGAGGAGTTAGCCCTGACTCAATTCGTTTGCAGTTATTCCCATTTTCTTTACAAGATAAGGCTAGAGATTGGTTAGACTTGTTAACCTCAAGTAGCATCCTTGGTTGGAATGATTTAGTCAAAGCTTTTCTTACAAAATTTTTCCCATTAGCCAAAATTACCAAGCTTAGAACTGAAATTGGAACGTTTAAACAATTGGAGGAAGAGCAACTGCATGAAGCTTGGGAAAGATATAAGGATATGTTAAGAAAATGCCCACAACATGGATACCATGATTGGCTCTAGATACAACTTTTCTACGATGGGTTGAATAGGGATTTAAAGACAATTCTTGACACTACGGCTGGAGGAAACTTTTTAGCCAAAACTGTCAGGGAGGCACGAGCCATAGTAGAAGAGTTGGCTTTGACGAGTTACCAATGACAACCAGAGCCCAAAATTAAGGAGAAACCACGTGAGAATAATGAGGTGAGTGCTTTAAGGTTGCAAGTCGAAGCTCTAACCAAGGTTCTAACCAAGCTCACAGGATCAGAAATTCCAAGTTCACCGAAAGCCGAAGTAAAAGAAGAACCTAAACCTGAAGAAAAGAAAAGCCCTTTGGAAGAAATGCTAAGAAACTTCATAAATGAGACTAGAAATTTGAATGAAAATGTTCAAGCCAAAGTAGACATTGTCATTAATAAGATGGAAGCAAAAATGGATCAAATTGCAATATTCATAAAGGAGATCCAACAAGGAAATTTATCCAATGTCGTCGCCATGGACCCACAAGAACAATGCCCTGCCATATCTCTCAGAAGTGGGAAACAGTTAAGAGAAATTGAAAGAAAAGAAGAAACAAAGCCCATCACTAGAAGGATAATGGATGAGGAAGATGAAAACAAACTAGAGGAAGAGTCAGCACCATCAGTGCCAGATAAGTCTTCTGATTCTATTCCTTTAGTTCTTAACCAAATTCCTTATCCTCAGAGATTTCAAAAGAAAAAGTTGGATGCTGAATTTTCAAAGTTTCTTGATATTTTTAAACAGTTTCATATTAACATTCCTTTTGCTGATGCTTTGGAACAGATGCCACACTATGCCAAGTTTATGAAGGAAATATTGTCAAAGAAAAAGAAATTCGAGAATCATGAGACAGTAAATATGACAGCAGAGTGTAGTGCCATAATCCAAAAACATCTACCACCAAAATTAAAAGATCCAGGGAGTTTCACTCTTCCTTGTACTGTTGGTAGTTTGTTTATTAAAAAAGCTTTATGTGACTTGGGGGCAAGTATTAACCTAATGCCTTTCAGTGTTTACAGGAAACTCGGTTTGGGGGAATTAAAATCAACTACAATTACTCTGCAATTGGCAGATCGTTCGATGACATACCCTAGAGGTGTGTTAGAGGATGTTTTGGGCAACATTGACAAATTCATATTCCCTGCAGACTTTGTAGTGTTAGACATGGAAGAAGACCCCGAAGTCCAAATCATTCTTGGGAGACCATTTTTGGCAACCGCTCATGCGCTAATTGAGGTACAGAAAGGAACCCTGACTCTCAGAGTAGAAGACGACGAGGTAGTGTTCAACCTTTTTAATGCATTAAAACATCCAGAAGAGGTTAGTTCCTGCTTTTCGATTGATTCAGTTGACACTATTATCAATGCATGCATAGAGTCAGAGTCTCCTGTTGATCATTATGAAATAAGCATGCCTGACGTGTTTGGAGATGAATTATTAGATGTTGATCAGGAAAATGCTTTAATTGATAAATCTTTAGGAAGGGAAGAAACATTATCATTAGATATTTGTGCTCAAATTGATGTCCCTTCCCCTAAATTAAAACAATTGCCTGCCCACCTACGTTATGCTTTCTTAGGGGACTCTTCTACTTTTCCCGTTATCATTTCTGTTGATTTAAGTAAAGTAGAAGAGAAAAAATTGTTGGATGTTTTGAAAAAGCATAAATCTGCCTTAGGATGGTCTATTAGTGATATCAAGGGTATTAGTCCTTCAATTGTCATGGATAAAATCTTAATGGAATATGCCTTTAATCCTATAGTAGAGCACCAAAGAAGATTAAATCCAGCAATGAAGGAAGTGGTAAAAGCCGAGGTATTAAAATTATTAAATGCAGGAATTATTTATGATATATCTGACAGCCCTTGGGTGAGTCCTGTTCCAGTAGTGCCTAAGAAAGGGGGGATGACTGTTATTAAGAATGAAAAAGATGAGTCCATATCCACTAGGACAGTCACTGGCTAGCGTGTGTGTATTGATTATAGGAAATTAAATAAAGCCACTAGGAAAGATCACTTCCCTCTCCCCTTTATCGATCAAATGCTTGATAGGCTAGCTGGATATCCGTATTATTGTTTTCTTGATGGTTATTCAGGTTATAATCAAGTTGCAATTGCGCCTGAAGACCAAGAGAAAACAACATTCACGTGTCCCTATGGTACTTATGCTTTCCGGCGTATGCCATTTGGACTGTGTAATGCTCCAGCTACCTTTCAGCGTTGTATGATGGCTGATAACTCTCCAAAAAGGAGTTATTTAGGCCTTATTTCTATAGGGATTTGTGTGTCTTTTGTGCTAAATAGGGTTGCTTTTAGATAGATAATATATGTTTTAACCCATTTGGAAGAATGGATGCTTTGGAAGTTATTTTATGCAGAATGTATTGCTGAGCGACTTGAGGGAGCAAATTCTGTGCTGCAGCAAAACAGGGAGCAAAACTGCCACGTAACAGCTCGTTATCCATTTTAATAAAGTGGCGTTAGCTGAATTATTTTCGGATCTAAGAAGCTTGGAGAGCCTTCCACGTGTCCAATTTAACCTAATTAGGTTAAACCTCATCTTATTAAAGGAGGAGCCGTCAAAGATAAACTGATTCACGACTTGGAGACCGAATCAATCGGCCGGAGGCCGAATTGACGGCATAATGGAGATCTAAGAAGACCATTTGCGATTCCACTCAAGAAGACGAAGTTCTTCCATGTTCTTGGTGGTTTGGAGCAGCCGTTTCATCCTCATTTGCTGAAAAGGATTAGTATTTCTTGTGTATTTCGTATTATGGATGTGCTTATCGAGATTGTAACGTGTTTTATGTTTTCAATCATGAACTAATATCTTTGTAGGCATGGGTTAAGAATTATGTGATTGTTATATTTATAAAATCTGGAAATTCTATTTGATCATGATCGTCTTGAATTATTGTTGATATTTAATTTCATTATGTGCCCGCCTAGCTAGCCGGTATGTATAGCTTCTCCTAGTTTCAGGGATGATTTAGGAGTTGTGTGGCGATAATTCACGCTAGATCATTGTGTATTGGTGAACGCCAGTGACTGAGTTAGGGATAGCCAGTTGCCTAGTGCTTGATCGGTAGAGCTTCATTGCTTTTGAAACATATTCCAAAAAATCCGGAGTTCCGGGAGGATCCCGCTGATAATACTGCGAGAGATTGACGAATCAAAAGAATTGCTGGAGCATTTTTAAACAATTACAGAAGTCTTAACCTGTGTCTGTTTCCATTCTATTTTCTCTAGTCGTAATCATTTACTGCTTTCGTATTTCTTTTGTTTCAGCATTTTAAAAACCCAATCAATTTAACCAACCTTTTGAAATCACTAAAAAGGCAAATTAAATCAATAGAGGTAGGAAATTCAAGACCCTGTGGATACGATAAATACTTATCACTTGCTGCTAGATTGTGTATACTTGCACAGTATTCTGGAGTTAATTTATCTAATATTTTTAACCACTTCAGAATTGCAACAATGACCATATTTTCAGACTTTGTAGAAGAGATTATGGAGGTATTTATGGATGATTTTTCTGTTTTCGGTTCGTCATTTGATAACTGTTTGCATAATCTCTCTCGTGTTTTACAAAGATGCCAAGAGACTAACCTTGTTTTAAATTGGGAAAAATGCCATTTTATGGTAAAAGAAGGGATAGTTTTAGGCCACAAGGTGTCTGAAAGAGGTTTGGAGGTTGGTAAAGCCAAAATTTCCGCTATTGAACAACTTCCTCCGCCCATCAATGTTAAAGGAGTTCATAGTTTCTTAGGCCATGCAGGGTTTTATAGGCGTTTTATAAAAGATTTTTCAAAAATTGCTAAACCCCTGTGCCATTTGCTTGAAAAGGATGCTCCATTTGTGTTTTCAAAAGATTGTTTGCTAGCTTTTAATCTTTTAAAAGAAAAATTGATTTCCGCACCTATCATTGTTGTGTCTGACTGGAGTCAACCATTTGAAATCATGTGCGATGCTAGTGACTATGCTTTAGGAGCTGTCTTAGGGCAACGTCGAGATAAGTTCTTAAGGGCTATATATTATGCAAGTAGAACTCTGGACAGCGCTCAACAGAATTATACCACTACAGAAAAAGAGATGCTTGTTGTTGTGTTTGCATTTGATAAATTCTGGCCCTATTTACTTGGTACGAAGGTTATAGTGCACACTGACCACGCTGCTATTCGTTATCTGAGTAGTAAAAAGGATTCCAAGCCCAAACTCATAAGATGGATTCTGTTATTGCAAGAGTTCGACTATGAGATCAAGGATAGAAAAGGTTGTGAGAATGTAGTCGCAGACCATTTGTCTAGGATAGAGCATGAAAAGAATATCGCAACCTTTCCTATTAAAGAAGTTTTTCCAGATGAGAGATTATATGCTGTTAAAACTTCTTTTCCTTGGTACGCCGATTTTGTAAACTTTCTTGCAGGAAAAGAAATACCACCAGACTTGAATGCTCAGAAAAGAAAGAAGCTTTTCCATGATGTGAAATCCTACCTGTGGAATGACCCATTTCTCTTTAAGGTATGTTCTGACCAAATAATTCGAAGGTGCATTCCAGCAGAAGAAGTAGGTAAGATTATACATGATTGCCATGCCTCTCCTTATGGTGGTCATTTTGGACCAACTTGTACGGAAGCAAAGGTACTTCAATCTGGTTTTTATTGGCCTACTCTATTTAAAGATTGTTATACTTTTGTAAAAACATGTGATAGATGCCAGAGGACAGGTAATATTTCTAGACGCCATGAAATGCCCTTAACCCCTATTCTAGAAGTAGAACTTTTTGATGTGTGGAGCATGCATTTTATGGGCCCTTTTCCCTCGTCCAATGGATACTCATACATTTTGGTTGCTGTTGATTACATTTCTAAATGGGTAGAGGCAGTAGCCACTAAGACTAATGATGCACGTGTTGTACTACGTTTTCTGCATAAAAATATTTTCACTAGATTTGGCACATCACGGGCTATAATTAGTGATGAGGGATCCCATTTTTGCAATAAATTGTTTGAATCATTACTTAGAAAATATGGTGTCAAGCATAAGACTTCTCTCGTTTATCATCCTCAAACTAACGGTCAAGCTGAGATTTCTAACAGGGAGATAAAGCAAATCTTGGAGAAGACAGTCCGCATCAACAGGAAAGACTGGGCATACAAGTTGGACGATGCTTTGTGGGCCTATCGGACGGCTTTCAAAACTCCGATCGGTACATCCCCGTATCGATTAGTGTATGGTAAGGCCTGTCATCTGCCTGTGGAGCTAGAGCACGTTCTTTTGAGCCAGGCCAGCAACGTTCTTTGAGCCAGGCCAGCAGGTCCTTCTGTTCAATTCTCGATTACGATTATTCCCAGGAAAATTAAAGTCACGATGGTCTGGTCCGTTCATAGTCAAGGAAGTGTCTCCCTTTGGACCCATTGAATTGATGGATAGCAGCGGGTTAACTTTTAAAGTAAATGCTCAAAGAGTGAAGCACTATTGTGGATTCGAATAGCGAAAGGTCGAAAAAATAATTTTAACGGATCCAGGGTGATCGAGCTCCGTCTAGCTCAGGACGTTAAACAAGCGCTTTTTGGGAGGCAACCCAAGCTTTTAAAGTTTTTCGTAGATTTCATTTTAGTTTTTGCGTTGATCCTAATGCTCCTTTGAGATCGATCCTTATGCAGGAAGCCCGTGAATTCATGCCTAGCTCTCCTCGGACGACAATTCTAGACGATTCGGATTCTCTCATTTTTTTTCAGGGCAGTATCGAACCCTCTTTATCTGATTAAATATTCATACATTGGGGACAATGTGCATTTTAAGTTTGGGGGGGAGATTTGCTCTGCTTAGGTTTTGCTTTGGTAATGCTTATGATGATTAAATGCATGTTGATGATGATGACGTCTGCTGATTTGCTTTTAGCCATGATTCTCTCTTATTGCTGCAAATTTGAAAGCATGCCTAAATTCAAGAAATTTTAAAAAATTTTCTTTGATTCCCTTGCAAAGTATGATGATTCACTTGTTTTATTATGATTTTGAAAGCCTAGATGAAAGTTATATGCTTTGGAAGTTCGTTGTCACTCCGATAGGTGTAAAGTTTGCCTAGATAGCTTTCTTGTGTAAATAGTAAGTAATACTGAGCTTTGGGAAAAAGAAATGCTTTGATTTGCCAAAAAAAAAAGGGAAAAATACACTTTTGGTCCCTAAGGTTTGGGTTAAGTTACACTTTGGTCCCTGAGTTTTCAAACTCAACAAAAATACCTCTGAGATTTGAGATAAGGAGCAATTTGGTCCCTGCCGTCTAGTTTGCCGTTAAACCCTAACAGTTTGCTGACGTGGCACCATTATTTTAATAAAAAAATTATTTTTAAATTTTTTAAAATAAAAATATATTAAAATAATAAAAATATAAATTTTAAAATATATTTTTATTTCTTTTTTTCTTTCATCTTCTTCTTCAACCCTCCCATCATCACCAACCTCCCTCTTCTTCTTCACACTCTCACCAAAGCTCCAGCGCTGCCGCTGCCCGCCGGTCACCGCCGTCGCCGGCGGCCGCCCACCGCCGCCGGCATTTTTTTTTCTCTTTTTTTTCTTCTTTCTCTCTCTCTCTCTCTCACTCACCATCTCCCTCACCGTCGCCGAAAATTGCTGGAAAATCGCCCCAAACAGCAGCAACCCATTCACCTTTGAAATCGAACCCATTCACTCACCCGCTAGAACGCCGACCACGACCGCCGCTGCACAGCCGTGGATATTGCCGAAGAAGACGCCCGCAAACGCCGACCTCGAACCCTGACCCGAACGCCCATGAACGCCGACCAGATCGGGGTTTTGGGTTGCGAATCCCGACCACGAACGCCGCAAACGTCGACCATATCTGGGTTTTGGGTCACGAACGCCGCTAACGCCGACCGCGAATGCCGAGTAGATCTGACTTCTCTGACAACCACGGGATCCTCGACTTGTGATGATAGCGACTGAAACTCCCAGATCTGGGCTTCTCCGACGAGCACGGGACAGCTGTCCTCAGCCGATCTCCCTCTGTTTTAATAAAAAAAATAGAAGAAAGAAAAGAAAGGAGAAGAAGAGAAGGAGGGAAGAAGAAGAAAGAAGGAAAAAAAATTCCGGCAGCGGTGGGCGGCTGCCGGCGACGGCGGTGAACGGCGAGAAGCGGCGGCGCTGGAGCTTTGGTGAGAGTGTGAAGAAGAAGAGGGAGGTTGGTGATGATGGGAGGGTTGAAGAAGAAGATGGAAGAAAAAAAGAAATAAAAATATATTTTAAAATTAATATTTTTATTATTTAAATATTTTTTATTTAAAAAAATTAAAAAAATAATTTTTTTTATTAAAATAATAGTGACACGTCAGCCACTGTTAACATTTAACAGAAAAATTGACGGCAGGGACCAAAGTGCTCCTTATCTCAAATCTCAGGGGTATTTTTGTTGAGTTTGAAAACTCAGGGACCAAAGTGTAACTTAACCCAAACCTCAGGGACCAAAAATGTATTTTTCCCAAACAAAAATGATGAATGCTCCACTTTCTTGAGAGTGTTAGTAACTAGGGGCATTCATGACACCCATCGTTTGCCTTTGCATGAAAGCGTTGGAAAGAAATGAGCATGCCTCGGCAACCTGAAAGATGAGGCACTCGTAGTTGGATGCTTTCATCACCAATGTTGGCAAGCCAGAACGAAGGTGCTACATCAAAAATGATTCATCAAAAAAAAAAAAAGTTTGGGGGACGTTCCAAGAATTATGGGCACCTCAGTAAAGTAGTGCCTGCTAGATAAGTATGATGGCTAAAAGGGCGAGCTTTAGTGCCAGTGTAGGGGGAAGATGAATGGAGGAGTGTATAAATGATTTTGGGCTAGTAAAAATTATGTTAAGGCAGTTGATGATTCGTTTTTTTTTTTTGCAAAGGAGGATAGGATTAGATTTTAAACTTCTTGATGCTTGTTCATGCTTACTTATTTTTTTCAATAGTTTGCATTCATGGCTAGTAGCATTGAGGAAAGAGTTGTTAGCATGCAATTTATGAGTCATATGCATTACTTTATTTTGCTCGGGACTAGCAAAACTTTAAGTTTGGGGGTGTGATGACATGCAAAAGTGTCATCATTTTCCTATTAATTTTAGCTAGTTTTGTGCATGAATTGTGAGCTTTAATGCATTTTTATGTTGATTTTATAGAAAACCGTGTTCGAGAAGCAAAACCAAGAATTTTACCAATTTTTGGCATAAAAAGAAGACTTTGGGCCATAAAAGGAGAAAAGAAAAGAAGATATTTGAAGTGGAGGCCCAAAATGCCCAAAAGAATGAAGAAAGGAGGCCAAAATTCGCATATAGGGCTTCTAGAAGGCCTAGCGTCAAGACGCTAGGACCAGAGCGTCGAGACGCTAGGTGATCAGTGAAGAAAATTCCAGACTCGCGGTAGCGTCGCGACGCTGTCCGCGTAACGTCGCGACGCTGCGACAACTTCTGCTCCAAGAAAACCTGACGTCACAACGTCTCGACGATGTGCGTCTTGGGCAGCAAGAAAGGTCCGTCCAACACCTATAAAAAGCCCCCTTCTCCATGGATCAAATCATCCCATTTTGGGGAGCTCTCCCCTAGCTCAATAGAGAGAAAAAGTGAGAAGAATTGTGAGGAAAAAGGAGGAATTGAGCGAGATTCCAAGGCTCGGGATTCGAGATGCTCGTGACGGGAGCTTGGGATCAACTTATCGGTTATTTCTTCCTTACTTCTTTGTAATTTCTTATTTTAATTTGAGTTAGGCCTATGGATCAAGATCATTTTGGCAAAATTATTTCCAATTGTGAGTAGATCTTGAGACCTAGGGTCGTTATTCTAGTTAATTGGGTATTGTAGCGCAATTACTTGGATTATGTAATGAATTTCTTCATATTTCATCTATGCAATTTATGCTTAATGCCTTTAATCTCTTGATCACGGATTAATTGATTTGTTGGTCTAAATTGATACACGACAGAGTGAATTTAGATTAGATCCAAATTGCATGGCTAATGATTGCTTGGAACACGAGAGTGAAAAAGAATTGTTAGAAATTGATAATGAAGTTGCTTAATGTCATACTATGATTAACTAAGGAGATGGACACATGAATTAGTTATGTTAGCATGAGATGTGGAGGAGCTTGAAAGAGAATTCCGCTTAAAATTACTTCTAGATTTATGAAATTGAAGATTATTAGTTACATGCATCCATGTAATTGAGCTACAAATCCAAGAAAGCTAGATAACACCCTAGGTCAAGTTCCCTTAATTGGTTATTTCCATTTTGTTGTTGCATGTTTCTTTTTATTAGCTTCTTTAATTTTTCGCTTTATCATTCGAGTTGGAATTCTAAATAAAATTGAACATGATGGTTCTTGGTACTTAATGGATATAATTCAAATTCCCTGAGGATTCGATACTCGGTATTACCTACCGTTTTATATTACTTGCGGCCCGTGCACTTTGCGGTCATCACATGTTCTCAACCTCAGCCTTACACTCCTTGAACTTTTTAAGGGCCTCACACTTTTGCCCCATTAGGTATAAGTACCCATATCTTGAATAATCATTAATAAATGAAATGAAGTATTCGTACCCTCATCGAGCCTTTACATTCATTGGACCACAAAGCTCTGAATGTATTAACTCTAAGCGTTCTTTGACCCTATAACCTTTTTCAGTAAACGGACTTTTGGTCATTTTTCCCTCAAGACATGATTCACAAGAAGGTAGTGAATCATCTTCTAACTCACTTAGAAGTCCATTCTTTACCAAACAACTGATTTTATCGATGTTTATGTGACCAACTCTTAAGTGCCAAAGATAGATATTGTTACTTTTAGGAGAAATATGTTGCCTTTTACTATGAGTTTCAGCAAATTTAAGCATTTCGTGATTTAAAAGTGCTTTTGTATCGATTGGTCTTAAAACGTACAAGTTATTTTCTAATCTAGCCGAACATATAAGAACACCATTCTTAAAGATGAGCGCTTCATTGCTTTCAAATGAAATAGTGTACAGATGTTCAATTAGACTGGAGACAAAAATTAAATTTCTCTTAATTCTAGGTACAATGTACAATTCCTTAAGAAAAATAAATTTGTCTCCAAAAAACAACTTCGCAGCTCCCACTACACGAGCTAAAATGACGTCTCCCATTCTGACCCTAAGCATCATCTTACCATCGTCCAACTTTTATAAGGAATTTTTTCCCTGATAAGAAGAACAGACATGATTAGTTGCTCCTTAATTTAGTATCCAGGGAAACTGATCGTGCTCAACAAGGCATGTTTCTAAAACAAGTAAATAAAATTTACACACCTTTTTCTTCTTCATCTCGGCCAGGTACTTTGGGCGGTTTCTCTTCCAGTGCTCATCCACATTACAGTGGAAGCACTTGTCCTTGTCGGCCATAACCTTGGTCTTTCCCTTGCCTTGAATAGCAGCGACAGGAGCCTTCCCCTTATCACCCTTCTTCTTCTGAATTTTCTTTGAAGAAGAAGCTTGAGGTACAAACTTGGTTCCAGAGGATGAACCCTTCTGGAACTCTCTCTTGGAATGGGCCATGTTGGCCTCTCCTTCTGCCGGTCCCTTGCCTTTAAGCAGAGACTGCTAAATCTGTAGCTCATTTAGAATGGTGGTTAGGTTATATTGAATCTTATTCATAACAGCGTTCGTTTGAAATTGCATGAAATTCTTTGGAAGAGATTCCATTATGAATGCCACCTGACTTCTCTTGCAAATGACCCTGCCATTAGCCTAATCAATATTAAATTGGACCTGTTGGGATTACGACCAAAGTCCCACATTGCCTAGATAAGGGGAAGATCATGGGTATATAAGGGAGGACAACTATCTCTATTGGTATGAGGCCTTTTGGGGTGATCCAAAAAAAAAGCCATGAGGGTTTATGCCCAAAGTGGACAATATCATACCATTGTGGATATATGTGGGTGTCTAGTAATCCCTTACATGTGGTATCAGAGCCATGCCCCAGGCGTAGCCGTGTCGGGTAGAATCCTCGGGTGCCGAACAAAGAAGTTGTGAGCCTTGAAGTAGTCATGGGGAGATCCGTGGTTGAGCTCTGGGCAGGTGGGTATACCCCAGAGAAAGGAGTTGTCATGGATAAGAGCAACAACTCTCGGTAAAGCGATGAAGCCTAGAGAGTTGGACGGATGGATGATTATTTGAGGGGAGGCTCGGTGGTACTTTGTTCGAGGGGAGAATTGTTGGGATTACGACCAAAGTCCCACATTGGCTAGATAAGGGGAAGATCATGGGTATTTAAGGGAGGACAATTATCTCCATTGGTATGAGACCTTTTGGGGTGATCCAAAAACAAAGCCATGATGGCTTATGCCCAAAGTGGACAATATCATACCATTATGGAGATATGTGGGTGTCCCAATTGTTGACGCAAATCAAGAAAGGCGTTCTTGATATTTCGGAGACGACAACGATGGTATGTATGTTTCTCCCCTTAAGATTAGATCTAAGGTTCTATGTTTAGCCTTAATAAATAGATTTAGAATAGTTTTCTGAATCTTTGTCAATGTATTGATATTTTGGTAGAAACAAAATTAATTACGAATTGGTCCAATTACACTTTCGCTTTATGGAATTGGGGAATTCCAATCCTTCAATTGGTATCAAAGCCGATCTTAGATCTAATTTTGTTTCTCTAAAATTTGCATTGGTTGAATGGTGGGATTGCTTTCTGCATAATGTATGTTTGAAAGGTTTGCTAGTAGATGTTTAAGATAGGGCATATTTAGATTAATTAATGTAATTTTTCTATTGTATTTTATCCTAGGATGCCAAAACCCGTCTACTTAGCTATTTATTTTGCTTTATATATGTCATATAGCTTAAAATCCCACATAGGTTCAGCATATTCATGCATATTTATTATTATAATTGTTTTGTAATGTTTAAATTATGTATGAATTTTATTTTCATGGATGTTTAATATAAAGTGTTATATTAAATAGATGAAAATTGAGAAGCATTGAGCATGTAATTACTTTAGTTAAAAATATAAGAGTATATTTATGAAAGTAATTCATGTGCTTATTTATTCTTATGAGCAATTAATATAAGTGTTATGTTAATGTATGAAAATGTGCAATGCGTATTTTTTTAAAATTTTCTTGGGTAATTAATTTAAGGGTTAGATTTATTAAATGAAAATTAAAATGCATTGAGCATGTAATTACTTTAGTTAAAAATATAAGAGTTATATATTTATGAAAGTAATTTATATGCTTAATTAATTTTCATTAGCAATTAATATAAAGAGTTATATTAATGTATGAAAATGGGAATGCATGTTTTAATTTTCTTGTATAATTAATTTAAGAGATAGATTAATTAAATGAAAATTAAAATGCATTGAGCATGACATTACCTTAGGTTAATATAATTATTATATTATTATATGTCATAGTGAATGGTTTATAAATTAATTAGAATTCGATTATTAATCTATGTCACCATAGTAGCATGTTATAGGGTTAATTCATTAAAATTTATAAGTTCATAAAATTAATGAATAGAAACCATTAACCTATAACAAAGAATTGCATGAAAACATAGGATCGTAGGGTAAATGAATTAATTTTAAATTGTTTAAAATTGATTAGACCTAGATCATTTTCTAATAAGATTAGAATTTTTCTTACTTAGAATTAAAAATAGTTTTAATTGACTAAGTAGGAAAAACATTACTATGATTATAAGGCAACTTCATCGGTTAAGTTGTGTCTAAGGCTGGGGGAACTTAAGATGACGGTTTACGGAACACCTCCTACCTGGGAACTGACCCAGCATACCGGAGTTGAATTAATCATAGTTAAATGTTAGCATGCAGTATCACTAGGTTTGTTAAAAGAGTTTAATACACCTAGATCTTTAGAGTAAAGACTTTACATTACTATGGTTATAAAGGAACTCTCCCGGTGAAGTTATGTCTAAGGCTTAAGGTATTTAAGATGACGGTTTACGGAACACCTCCTACCTGGGAATTAACCCGAAACTTGAGTTGAATTAACCATATTCATGTTACCATGCAATGTTGCTAGATTTATTAAAAGAGTTTAATTCACTTGGAACATTGTAGTAAAATCCTCATCATAAGAGTTATAATAGGATTAGACTTAGATAGATTGACTTAGCCGAATTTATCTAAGTTAAATAACCCTAAAATATAGTAGGACATTTAAGTGGGAGTGAGATGCGTGTCAACGTATCCCTCGATCTCTGCCCTTAGTTCACACCGTGAGAGTCCTATGGTCCACCTGCGTGTTTCCCTGGAGCAACCATCCCTTCGAAGGGTCCGACCATAGGATTCGGAACACCGTGACCTCCTCAAAGAGGATAAGGATTCTTAGCTTAATCACCAACAGTTGTCTTTCCCTTTGGTAGCCTATTGGTGTGTGCCTTTAAGATATGAAAGTGTGAGGATAAATATAAATAACAAGATCGAGTTTTACTCTCACATTCCCCAGAGTTCACACAGTGAGGTCCATGCTCGGCTTCGTGTCGCCTTTGGCGCGACCTCCCTTCGAAAAGTGTTTGCATGGATCAATAACAAGGTGAATTGGGAAAATGTCTATAGTAAGTGAGAGCAGGACGCGTGTCAACGTATCCTACGGTCTCCAACCCTAAGGTTGCTCCGTGAGATTCTTATGATCCGCCTGCGTGTCGTCCTGGAGCGACCATCCCTTCAGAGGGTCGATCATAGGTTTTAGAACACTGCGAACTCCAGAAAAGGATAGGGTCACTTAGGTTAATCACCAACAGTTGTCTTTCCCTTCGGTAGCGTGTTGGTGCGTGCCTCTGAGACCTGAAAGTGGGAGGGTTACACTTAAGGGAATGAGTTAATGTGTTAACGAATCCTTGAGTAAACAACGGTAACTAAACACTAACGAAATACGAGTTATTTTGGTGTTAAGGTTTGGTTTAGATTGTCTCAATTCAGAGGAGGAATAACTGACCACCCTTCAGTGGCTGTTGTTCTAAACCTCTGAAGTATCGATGCAAAAACTAAATCAATAGTTTTCTAGGGTTTCTTTGATTGCTTGTGTGTTTTTTGTTGAATTTGATTAGATTAGATGTAATGGGTTAGTGTGATAAATAATCAAGTAATTTTTTATTTCACCAATTCAGTAATGAAACATGTGCATTGTCTTACGCCTAGTTATAAATAACGGTAATAATACAACGAACTTAAATGACAAATTGTGGTAAATATTCTATGATTAGTCTTAACAGAGGAATGTCCTCATGCCCCAAATGTCTAACTCATTAAAAAGTGTTCCTAATGAATATGACATTGGACCTTACTGAGCCAAAGAAGACTAGCCCAAAGACAGTAAATTTTGATTTACTAGTTTTGGAAACGTGATTTGTAGAGAATGGTGATTCTGCCTGAATACTTGATTCAGGGGTCACAAATCACGTTTGTTCTTCTTATTAATAGGAATAAGTTCCTGGCAACAGCTTAATGCTGGTCGTATAACTCTCAAAGTTGAAACTAGAGAAGTTATCTTGGTTGTAGCAATGGAGAATGTTAAGTTATATTTTTCCCAGTGGGACAAAATACATATTATTAGAAGATGTGTATGCATTTCCTAAGATTAACAGAAATTTGATTTATGTATCTTATATGCAGGAACAATGTTACTCTGTACCTTTCCTTGCTAACACAGTTAATTTCAAGAAAGGGAGTTAACATTTGTTCATCTGAATTGAAAAATGACATAAATATTTTAAGACTAATCAAGAATAAAGCAGTCATGAACACTGAGTTGTTTGAGGCTGATACTACTCAAAGAAATGAGAGGCAAAGGATTTCTCCAAAAGAAAAATACCTTTCTTTGGCACTTAAGGTTGGGCCATATTAATCTCAGTATGATTGGGAGTTTGGTCTAGAGTGGACTTTTGAGCAAGTTAGAAGATGACTCTTTACTACCTTGTACGTCATGCCTTAAGGGAAATATGACTAATAGGTTCTTTTGCTTGAAAAGAACTATAGAGCCAAAGAGCCCTTGGAGCTTGTACATTTGGATCCTTGTGGTCCAATATGTTAAAGCAGTGGGAAGACTTGAATAATTCATCTATATTATAGATAATTAATCAAGGTATGGGTATCTCAACCTAATGCAACTTAAGTCTAAAGCTCTTGAGAAATTGGTTTGAGACTAAAGTTGGAAACTTGTTAGGTGAGATAATAAAAGCACTTCGATCTGATCGAGGTGTAAAGTAGAAGGGACTTGAGATTCCAAGACTGAACATGGAATTACATCCCAACTCCCAAACCCCTGGAACACCTTAGGAGAACGGTGTATCAGATAGGAGAAATAGAACCCTATTGGATATGGTTCGATTCATTATGAGCTATGCTCATTTGCCTGACTCGTTTTGGGGTCATGCAGTGTTGACTGTAGTGTGTATTTTGAACAACGTTCCATCAAAAATGTTTCAGAAACATCTTTTGATTTGTGGATAAGGCGTAAAAGTGGTTTACATTACTTTTGGGGACACTGTTCAAAAGTATACCTATTCGTAGGCTGCCCCATGGAAACGAGAGATGTGGATACTTCTTCAATCAGCAAAAGAATAAAGAATTTGTACCGACAAATGCTACATTCTCATAAGAAGACCACATGAGAAATAATAAGCCACAAAGTAAGGTCGTTTTAAGTAAATTAACTGATGAAGCTACAGAAATTTCAACAAACGTTGTTGATAAGTCAACAAGGGTTGTTGATGATGTTGAACCTTTAACAAGAGTTGTTGATACAATTGATACAACTAGTTAGTTACATCTATCTCAAGAGTTGAGTGTGCCTTGATGTAGTGGGAGGGTTGTTCTACAACCTGACCGTTACATGGGCTAAACTGAAGCCCAAATCGTCATACCTGATAATGGCATTGACGATACATTATCTTAAAGCACGACAATGAATGATGTTAACAAGAACCAATGGATTAAAGCAATGGACCCAAAATTAAAGTATGTGATTTCAATTCCATCTGGGATCTTGTAGATCTATCTTATGGGGTAAAACCTATAGGTTACAAATGGGTCTACAAGAAGAAATGAGACGTTGAGAGTGTCTACCTGTCTCAACCAGAAGGGCTCATACAGCAAGATCAAGAGCAAAAGGTTTGTGAGATTAATTGATCCATTCATGGATTGATTGAAGCATTTCAATCTTGGAATAGAAGATTTTGATACTGCAATCAAATCTTTTGGGCTTTAATCGGAACATTGATGAATCTTGTCTCTACAAGAAGATCATCAATAGCTCAGTAGCTTTATTAGTGTTGTATATGATTGATATCCTAGTAATTGGGAATGATGTAGGTTATCTTACTGACTAGTAAAATAAGCTAGCAGCTCATTTCCAGATGAAAATTTGGGAGAAGCTGAGTTTGTTCTTAGGATCCAAATTGTTACGAACGGAAAGAACAAAAAGCTAGCCTTGTCTTAAGTGTCTTATATCTACAAAATGTTAGTTGGATATAAGATTCAGAATTCCAATAAGGGTTCACTACCTTTCAAACATGGAATTCTTTTGTCTAAGAAACTATTTCCTAAGACACCTCAAGAGGTTGAGGACATGAGATGAATGCCCTATGCAGTAGGGATTTTCAGTATCAATCTAATCCAAGATTTGATCACTAGAAAGTCGTTAAGAATATCCTCAAGTATCTGAGGAGAAGGAGGAACTATATGCTCATGTATGGGACTAAGGATTTGATCCTTACAGGATACACTGACACGGATTTTAAGATTGATAAGGATTTGAGGAAATCTACATCAATATCCATTGTCAATCTTTACGAAGGAGCTATTGTATGGCATAGTTACAGTCTTGACCATATAGGCCGAAAATATAGCTACTTGTGAAGCAGCGATAGACTGTAAGGCTTAGGAAATTCTTGACTGATTTAGAATGTGTTCCAAATGTGAATTTGCCCATTACACTTTATAGTGATACAGTGGTGCTGTGACAAATTCAAAAGAACCTCGCAGCCCAAGACAAAAAGACACATTGAATTGAATGGAATTTTTTTTATTCATTCACGAAGGCTCTCTCGACTAAAGTGTATGAGGGTCATCTAGAAGGTCTAGGTCTACTAGTTATGTACAAAGATGAAATCTAGGGCAAGTGGGAGAAATGTAATGGGTATAGTGATACCATTATGTAATGGGTATAGTGACGTCGTAGTTTATTGTATTTGTACATTGTATATGTTTTATACATGTATTTATACGCTGTTGTATAGATTATTGTACATCCCACTAAACTAGAGGCTTAGTTCAAGTGGGAGTTTGTTGGGTTTTATGCCCTACAACTCATAGATAATGAATGTAAACAAATTGTATACTTGTTTCAATAAAGTGTTATTGACTTTCTACAATAAAGTGTTATTGTTAAATATTGCACAATTTGACCCAAATCCAATAAACTAAGATCCAAGGTTGTTTGTATGTAACTTGAACTAGTATGTGGGGACATACGGGGATCGATGTTCAAGTAAAAACCTAAAAGGTCTATAGTACAAGGATAAGGTCGGGTACCTTATCCTAGTAACACTATGAGATACAACTCGCTTTGTATTTCATACAGACGTATTGATCCAAAGCGTCCATGTAGTAGACATGCAAGCGGGGGTATCCTATGTAATGAGTTTGCATGAGACCGGACCACGAAATAGTCAACCATTAGTTGTAACACTGTTAACTAGTTAGGTTACTGTTTCAATAGGATGACCTAGGTAACTCAGTCTTAATCCTGAGTGTGTCATGAACTCCATCTCATGAGGGATTGTCCTTTGATTAGCATGGGTGAGAGTGGTCAATATGCCGACTCAATATGCCTTCCTTTTTGGGGACAAGACCGAGTGGGAGGCTGGAGACATGATAACACAGGAAGGAATTCACTGCTTCCCACTTCTAGGAGAAGTAGATGAGTGTTCCCTTAAGTGGTGACTTCGGAACTTGAACAAATGGATCCCGCCCTCTCACTGGCCCGAGAGGGACTTTCTGTTTATTGGTTGGACCATAAACATGTTTTTCATTAGAGGAGCACTGGTACTTAAAGAGACAGATGTAACACAGGGGTAAAATGGTAATAAGCTGTGATTACGAACACTCGTGAAGGATTGACTTATCGCTATAGGTCTATATCCGTGGACACAGCAATGTTCTAAAGTGAGAAGAGTTCAGCTGTGGGTGTTTAGTGGAATGACCCACAGTTAATGAATATTGGTTAACCTGATTCTGATTTATAGGTCCATTAGGTCCCCCTCCTAACTCGTAAAGAGTAATTAGGAACAATTATATCTTGAGAGAATTTGAATAGTTCAAATTCATATTGGGAATTAAGTTAATTGTATGAGATACAAATTAATATAATGTATAGTGATACATAAAAATATAAAGACTAATTTGAAATTAAACTTTATTATTATGAGAGAAATAAATATTTGAAGAAGTTCAAATATTAATATGAATTTGATTCAATAAGAGAATTTGAAGGAGTTCAAATTTTAATATGAATTTGATTCATATTATAGAATTAATTAATTGAAGGCTTGAAATTAAATATATGATATTTATTTAATTGGGTAATGAATTAATTAACTAATAGAAGGTCTGAAATAAAATATATGATATTTAGTTGGTGATTAATTAATTAAAGAATTAATTAATTGGAAATTAATCAATTATGGAAATGATTAATCACTTATGGAAGTAACTAATCATTTATGGAAATGATTTAATCACTTATGGAAGTGATCAATCATTTGTCGAAAAGATTAATCAATTATGGAATTGATTGGTTATGAAATTGATTAATTATGGAAAAGATTAAATCAGTTATGGAAATAATTGATTTTAAATGAATATTTTATTCATGGTCTTACATAAATAGAACACTAAACCTAGGGTTTAGGTAATACAACAAATGGCCATCATAAGGCCAAAGGTCTCATTCTTGCCTCCCTCTCATATTCTTTCAACTTAAGAACTCTAGAGTTCTCTAAGAGTTTTTCCTATTCAAGATTAGGTAGTCCCACAATTACGTTCCTGATCTCAAAGTTATAGCGGAGAAGATCAAATGGTGGTGTTCTTCGTTGTCGGAGAGCAATCAAGAATGATTCTTGATTTTCAGAGACGTCAACGGAGGTTTGCTTATCATTCCCTATTAGATTTAGATCTAATATTTTTGTATGCTTAGCCTTAATATAAATCTAGAATAGTTCTAAGTTTATTGCCAATGTATTGGTATTTTAGATTAAACAAAATTAACTACGAATCGGTCCCAATTCGCTTCCGCTTAACGAAATTAGGGAATTCCAATCCTTTAGGAACATCATATCGAGAACATATTCTGAAGAGAGTTCATAGGATGGTAATCCAAACATCTCCTGAAGAGAGTTCATAATCTCCTTTGTTGTTTCCACAACCTCAAACCTCTTGGCCAAGACTTCAGATAAGCGGGCCAAGATGTAGATGCGAGCCTTATCATTGGCATTTGTCCACCGGCCATTCGCATCCCTCGTAGCTTGGGATGCGTTGCGAGCAGGGGTCGGAGGACGTTCCTCTGTTATGACGAACCACAAATCATCAACCACTAGAATCGTATTCATGTTCGATTTCCACGTAGCAATGATTTCACCGGTAATTTTTCATTTTTTAAGAGTGCTATGGTTGAGGAAGTCATTGCTTAAATGAAAACAAATATTGATCGTATTAGTTATCTTTGCATTATCCCATCACACAAGCAATACAAACAATTGCAAACAACCCAATCAATTTAGCAAAACAAATAATATAGAACCTTATTAAACTATTGATTTAGTTTTGCAATGATGCTTTAGAGGTTTAAAGGAACAGCCACCGAAGGGTGATCGACTACTCCTCCTCTAAAATGAGACAGTTCTCAACTAACTCTAATACAAGAATAACTCATATTCCTATAGACGTTAGCCAACGTTATTCGGTCAAGGATTTGTTAACACATTTAACTCATCCCCGTAAGTGTTACCCTCCCACTTTCAAATCCCAAAGGTACGCACCAACAGGCTACCGTTAGGAAAGACAACTGTTGGTAATTAACCTAAGAAACCCTATCCTTTTTAGGAGTTCACAGTGTTCTGAATCCCATGATCAGGCCCTCCGAAGGGGTGGTTGCTCCAGGACAACACGCAAGCGGATCATATGACTCTCACAATGTGACCTAGGGGTGGAGATCGAGAGATACGTTGACACGTGTCCCGCTGCCACTTACTATAGATACTTTCCCCATTCACCTTGTTATTGACCCATGCAAGCACTTTCTGAAGGAAGGGCACACCCAAGGCGACACGAAGCTGAGCATGTATCTGACGATGCAAATATAGGGTTTAGGGTTTATGGTTTTGTAATTTTCACGAACCGAGCATGTATCTCAGGAAGTCGAGCATGTATCTCATGTAGGAGCAAAACTTTAGTTAAATCTAGTTTTGTAATTCTGCTCCCACTAAAGTGTCCTACCATATATTTTAGGGTTTATTTAACTTGGATAAATCTGGCTAAGTCAATCTATCTAAGTCCAATCCTATTATAACTCTTATAATAAGAACGTTACTCTATCTTCTAGGTGAATTAAACAAATTTAATTAACCTAGTGATATTGCATGCAAACATTAAACGATGATTAATTCAACTCCGATATTCTGGGTCTGTTCCCAAATAGGAGGTGTTTCGTAAACTGTCAACTTAAATACCCTCAACCTTAGACAGAACTTAACCGGTAGAATTCCCTTATAATCATAGTAATGTTTTTCCTACTTAGTTAATTAAAATTATTTTAATACCAAGTAAGATTCATTCTGATCCTATTAGAATATGACCTTAAGTCTAATTAATTTTATCTAATTAAAAATAATTAATTAAACCTATGATCCTATGTTTGCATGCAATTCTTGATTATAGATTGACAGTTTTTAATCATTAATTTTAAAAACAATTTTTCAAATTTTAATGATTAGTCCTATAATCATGTTTTCTAAGGTTTAAAACAATTAACAATCATATTCAAGTTAATTAAATAAACCTTATTATATGCATCACATGAATTTTAATATAGCGATTATATTAATTACTATGGATGTTTCATGTTTCATGCATCATTGATTTTCTTATTATAATAAATATAACATCTATATTATTTGCCAATCAAGGAAATCAGACAAGTATGCTGCAATCATCATATTAAATATAACTTTTATATTTGACTAAGTAATTACATGCTTCATGCTTTAATAATTTCATCACTTTAACATAACCATTATATTAAATAAATCATGAAATTAAATAATCTTGTATAAATTCATCCATTATAAATCTTATAATATAAATTATGCATGAACATGTTTAACCTAAGGTGAGATTATATCTAAATGACATCCATAAAGCATTTAAATAGCTAATAAACTGGTTAATTGGCCCCTAGGATAAAATTAAATAATCAAATTACATTAATTTTATTAAATTCTATCCTAAAAATCCTTCAACCGCTCCAGAACCTAACCAAAAACGCTTGAACCAATCGAAAATCGCTCAAAACGTGCCAAAACTACTCTAATCGGGTAAAAATTGCTCGCACTGGGCAGGAAAACTGTTGAACCAGGTCAAACTGCTGACCCAGTCAACAAACTGCTGGAATAGTCAATGAACCAGAGAAAAACCAGCTGAACAACACCTTTTTGTGACCCAACCGAACGAATCGGATGAAGCGCGTGTAGGATTAGGGTTGATGTCAGCACCTTCATCTCGCTGACGTCATCCACCCTTTTTTTTCTGATTCCCAGCCACTGTGTTCTTTGTCCAACCTCTGTTTTCCGTCGTTTTTGGAAAACTTTGGTCCCAATCTTCATCGATTTTCACCAAAAAGAAGCCTAATCTAGACAGGGACTTACAAGGACTCGATTTACATATGAAATTGCCCAAAACGCAGGGGCACTTACATGATCAAATCATATAAAACAGTAAATCTAAGGCCCAAATTAACCAAACAGTTCACAGCAAACCCATACATTCATAATGCAATATTAATCCCACCTAAGAACCAACAAAAATTGTAATTCGTTAATTAAAATTTTGAGATGGCTCTGATACCAATTGCAGGGTTAAAATCTCAAGCGGAGGGGATGATTTATCAGACCATTAACTCAATTTTTAATTAAGAACAAAAAATACCAGTACGTTGGGTAAAAAAATTACAGAATATAACAAATTTATCTACTGCAATGAACAAGTTAAACATGTTGAATTTTAATTTAATCTAGGATATAATCCTAATTTGCATAATTTAAAGAAGAAGAATTAAGAATCCCTTATCGTTGTTGACGACTTGACCAATTCACCAAAACCTTGAGTTTGTTCTCTGCAATTTCACAGCAACACAGGACACTACCACTCATCAGAATCAAGGAAGAAGAGGAAAAACCTAACTCCCCTATCGTTCAGGTAAGCCATTAAGGAGAAAGGGAGAAACTCACGTGAAATCAACCACGTATCCCATCAGTTACTATAACTAATGAATTAATTTAATATGAAAATTAAATTAAATTAAATGAATAATTATAATAATAATTAATTAACTAAATCATATTTAATTAACTAATTCATTTAAATCATAATTAAATGAATATCTCCCACATAACCTATAGTTTCAATTCATTTAATTTAATTAGATAAAATTTAATCGAATTAAATTAAATTAAATAATTAATCAATTAATCAATTCACCAATTAATTAATTATTGAATTAAATATCACATATTTAATTTAACTCATAATTGAATCATATTTAATTATATTTCTCTCATATAACCTATAGTATTAATGTGCATTCAATGCACATTAATTCAATATGAATCTAATTCATATTAAATTTAATATTTAAACTCTTTCAAATATTTAATTCTCCCATAAATTAATTTTGAATCGAATTCAAAGTAAATTTATATTATAAAGTTTAATCAAAATATAAACTTTATATTATAATATATCGACATACATTATATTATTTCGCTTAGTAATTTTGAACATTTCACTATAGACCCACAGTTGTTAATCAATATTCGTTAACTGTGAGTACACTCCACTGTAGACCCACAATTGCACTCTTCTCACTACAAATCTATTTCTGTGTTCACGGATATTGACCAATAATAGCAAGTCAGTCCTTCACGAGTGTTTGTAACGCCAGCTAGGTCAAATTATCGTTTTACCCCTGAGTTACCTCTACATTCTTAAGTACAAGTGCTCCTCTAATGAACAACCTATTTGAGGTTCAACCATCAAACAGAAATCCCTTTCATGCCATTGAGAGGGTAGGGTTATTTGTTCAAGAACCGGAGTCACCACTTAAGGGAACACTCATCTACTTACCCTAGAGTCGGGAAGGAGTGAACTTCATCTTGTGATTGTGTTCTCAGCTCCCCACTCGGTCTTGTGCCCAAAATGGTAGGCTTATTGAGTCGGCGTGCACGCCACTCTCACCCATACATATCAAAGGACAATCCCTCGTGAACAGGAGTCCATAACTCACTCAAGATTGAGACTAAGTTGCCTAGGTCATCATAGTGAAATAGAAACCTAACTAGTCAATGGTGTTATAGCTAGCGGTTACTATTTCGCGGTTCGGTCTTATGCAAACTCATTGCATAGGATACCCTCACTCGCATGTCCCCTATTCGAACGAGTTGGATCATTGCATTTGTATCAAATACAAAGCGGGTCGTATCCATAGAGTCACTAGGATAAGGGACCCAACCTTATCCCTATACTATAGACCCTTTAGGTTGTATCGTGAACAATGATCCCCGTATGTCCCCACATACAGTTCAAGACTCACATAACAACCTAGGATGTTAGTTTATTGGATTAGGGTTATTTAGGCAAGACAAACATAATACAAACAATAATACTTTATTGAATAATACATCAATATCATTTTATTAATGTTCGGTCAATTGTTACATTTACTGTCTACGTGTTTTAGGGCATAAAACCCAACAGTCCTCTAGATCGGTGTTCTAGTCAATTAATTATCATGATTAATCTTGTTCAATTTTATTTAGGGATCAAAACATAGTGAGGAAGAAAATAAATCAAAACACAAAAATTGAAAATATGGAAATTCAAACAGAGAACGATTTTAGCAAATTGGTTCACATATTGAGGTTATGGATTAATTACTTGAATGTTTTACATGCAATGATTCATAAATCTAAGACAAACTATTATCATAACTAATTGTCATACATGCAATAAACCCAATATCCCTATCTAGATTCATTAGCATGCAAGGTCTTAAGTTTAATCCTTTTAACGATTTCTAAAACTTGAGAAACCAACCTAAACTAACCTATAACTAAGATGGCCATAGACAAGTGTTGAGCTCCTAGAGTGAGTAATGTAAATAGCCTCTAGAACTCTGTGCAAGTATACACAATCTGCAACAAGTAATAAGTATTTATCAAATCCAAGGTTTGAATTAGCTCTCACTTTATCTATTTTGTTTAGCTTTTCAATGGTTTCAAAAGTGGTTAAAATGATTGATTTTTATAGAATGCTGAAGCAAAAGAAATGACAGAACAGATAGTAAACAAATAAGCAGGCAGATTAGAAACAGGCACTGGTTAGGATTTAGTAATTGTTTTAAAAGATGCTCTAGCAATATTATTGATCAGGCAAAACTCTTGCAGCCTTATTAGCAGATTCCTCCCGAAACTCTGGATTTTTTAGAATGTGTTTCAACTCCAATGACGCACTACCGATCAAGCACTAGGCAACTGGCTATCCCTAGCTCAGTCACTGGCGTTCACCAATACACAATGATCTAGTGTGATTAAATGTCACACACTTCCCAAATCATCCCTGAAACTAGGAAGTGATATTCATACCGGCTGGCCTGGCGGGCACAAAATGTAAATGAGCACAACAAATAATCAAGATGCATCAAATCAACGTATATTGCATAGAGATAAAGCACGAAAATTACATATTTCCTAACCAACACCTAAAATTACTTAGTTCATAAAGTGCATAGCAACACACGTTACAATCTGAGTAAATGCATCCATAATTACAAAACAATATAAGGAAATACTAATTCCCTTGATCAACTTCGTAATTGATGGTCTTCTTGTAATCCCTAATCTTTCTCCTCTATTCGGCTCCCAATAGTGGAAATGAGAAGTGATCCCTTTCCAAGAGTGGAATGAATTTGACTTGGGCGACCTCTCCCTTTTATAGAGTGAAGACAAGCTTGAATTAGGTTGACCTAGACACGTGGATGGCTCTCTTTGCTCCTTAAATCCGAGAATAACTTAACTGAATTCAGTTCATTAAATTGGCTAACGAGCTGTGACGTGACAGTTTTGCTCCTTGCTTTGCTCCAGCACAGATTTTGCTCCCTCAAGTCACTCAGCAATATATTCTGCACAAAATAACTTCCAAGGCATCCATTCTTCCAAATGGGTTAAAATATATAATATCTATCTAAAAGCAACCCTATTTAGCACAAAAGACACACAAATCACTATAGAAATAAGGCCTAAATAACTCCCTTTTGGAAAGTTATCAACAAGTCTAATCTAAGCCCAAGGCTTGAGAAACAAACCTAAACTATTATCTAAAACTTGAGAAACCAACCTAAGCTTCTCGAAAAAGGGTAATATTTATATTATCGTGACAGCGTCGATACATTGAGGCCAGCATCTTGACGCTGACAATAAATAGGCACGGTCTGAAGTTCGTAGCGTTGAGACGCTGAGAGGGTAGCATCTCGAGGCTACCTCTCGGGCCTAGCTTTCTTGGTTGCTTCATTTTTGCTCCATTTTATGTTGTTTTCGAGGTTTGAGTGGTCTTTTCACCTCCTCAACATCTCGTGGACTTCAAGTTGGATCAAAACCTCGTTAATTTCCTCGAATTAAGCTCCAATTTGGAATATCGGCTCTCAAGAAGCTTTAATTCCAAATACCTATAAAAGAATACAATTGTGCACATGATTAAGTATAAAAACTGGCAAGATTAAGACTAAGTAAATAGTGCCAAATTGGTCATATCAACATCCAAGAATTAATCCAAAAACACCCAAAGGGCTACATCAATCCCTAAGATAACGCCTAACTACTCATGATATCCTTGTTACAATATGAGCTAGACAATAAAGCCATAAAGACTAACTAAAGATAAAGAAAGAAAGGGAAAAGCTCGAGTGACACCGAAACCACACGTCTCCGTCACGATCTCTGAAGGAGCGTACGACACTCTAGCGGAAGTGATTTGGATAAAAAACACTCTAATTACATTAATTTTGCTAAAGAAAAACATGCACTCATGAACGAAAGACAGAGTTTAGAAGCCACCAACCTTTTGAGACAAAATCGAGCGACTTCGTTTAGCTTCGTTGAACATGATAGGCTTGTGAACTACCACCGACACCTTCCCCGCTATGCTTTGGCCTTAGTACGACTTGTGGGAGTATAATCGTGATGAATTTTAGGGAATAATATGTGGGTTTGAGAGCTTGAGTCAAATGGTTTTGAGAGAGAGATTATCTGTAATTTGTTCATCAAGTCTCCTGCAAGCAAACAACATCTATCTTTTTTATGAACATGGTGCAAGGCTATATATCAAGAGGCAATTTAGGTGTCATTCTCAAATTCCATGCAAGTAAAGAGTCATTATCTTATGTGTCTCGAAATTGAATTTTACTTCTAGCATTTTCAATTAATTTAAAAAATTAATTGAATTTTACAAATTAATTTTCCAAAGAAAATTAGCTCAATGAACTAATTTTAAATAATTAATTAAACATTTTAATTAATTATAATTTATTTAATTTAATATAAAATATAAAATTAAATAATTACACCAATCCCGACTTTTGTCGAAACCGAACATGAATCCCTATTCATGTGTATAATATTTAAATCATATTTAAATATTTTTTAACTCTCTTAAATTATAATTTAATTCATAATTAAATTATGACATGTTAAGTATATCATATATAATTAACGTTAATTCCCTAGATCAAATTTGAACGATTCAAATTCTCTCATCACACTGGTGTAAGTTTTATTTCGTATGAGTTAGCAGGGGAACCTAATGGACCTACAGATCATGGGCTCCAACGATCCGAGATTAACCGGCTAAACTCATTAACCTAGTTAACCAACATTCGTTAACTACCGGGACACTCCACTATAGCCCTATAGTTGCACTCCCCTCATGGTAGATATATTTTTGTCCACCCAATAAAACCATGATTTGTAAGTCGACCCTTCACAGGTCCTTTGTAACTACAGCTTGTTCTTATGTCCGTTTTACCCTTGAAGTTAACTCTAGTTCCTTAAGTCCCACTGATCCTCTAATGAAAAATTGGTTTGTGGTCCAACCAAAAAACTGAGTCCCTCTCGAGCCAATAAGAGGACGAGATCTCTTTGTTCAAGCCCCAGAGTCAGCACTTAAGGGAACAACCTCTCTACTATCCCTAAATAGGGTAAGAGTGAATTCCTTCATGCAGGACTATGTCCCCAACTTTCTACCCAGTCTTATCCCCACAGTGGTAGGCTTATTGAGTCGGCGATGATGAGCCACTCTCACCCATGCAAATCAAAGGATAATCTCGAATAAATAGGAGTTCATAGTTAGCTCAGGATTAAGATCGAGTTACCTAGGTCATCGCATGAAATAGTCAGTTTCAACAGTAAACAGAGCTATAAAGAGACAGTGACTTATTTCTCAATTCTAGTCTTATGCAAACTCATTGCATAGGACGCCCCCACTCGCATGTGTCTACATGAACGATTCCGGATCACATCATCTGTACTAAATACAAAGTGGGTCGCAACTCATAGTGTCCCCAGGATAAGGTACCCAACCCTATCCCAATACTATAGACTATTTTGGCTATTACTCGAACCTGATCCACTCTTATGTCTCTACATAAAACTCAAATATTCATGATATAGCTGATGACACTCATTTATGTGCGTTATTTAGCCTTAAAAACCCAAGTTATTGTTTAGAAAGCAAAGACTTTGTGTTTAAAATCTTATCATTACAAGTCATTTTAGCAAAAGTTGCATAATCATGAGGAAAATCTTAGAAATATAGAATTTAAGCTTAAAGTGTGCAAAAAGAGATTATTTTTGTAAGAATTTATCCAAGTTAATGCTTTTGTGCATGCACCCGCAAGAGGAGATAAAAGGTTAACGGAGTAAAAGAGGTGAAGTTGAAGATTTGCGCTTGCATCTGGACCTGAGGATGTAGGACATGTGATCAAAATGCGCCCGCAAACCATAAAAGGAAAGTAGCCCCAGAGTAAGACAAAGTTGTCAAGGTAGTGCGTAGAAGAAAATGTGTCCGATATGCGACCGCAACTAGGCTTTCCGACAGAATATCGAGATTCGCAGGATCTACACAGAATCATCTAAAATCTCCAATCTGGTATCAAATCTCTCAAGATTGTCGATTCTTACCTTCCAAGGCCTTCTCACACTGATCTCGGCAGCCAACCTCACCTTCCAATGTCTATAAAAAGGGTCCAAGATGCAAGAAGCAAAGAAGCTCGAAATTTTGTCCTTAGGATAGATTTTTATGTTTTTCTCTCTCCTTATCTTGTAACCACTCCGAGTTCTGGGTCTTTCACCCTCTGTCGGCTCTTCCATTCGAAAGAAGGAGAGAAAGGCTTGTCTCTGAAGGGATAAAAGCCCCACGCAGCGGAAAGTATTACCGAACCTACTCAGAGTCTTAGATTCTAATTGAAATACCAATACAATTTGCAAAATATTACAGCAATAAATATATATTTAATGGGCTGTACATAGGCTATAAACATGCTAAAAGATCAACTAGATTGATCCTAGTGATCAAGGATTTCATAGAAAACTTACTTTTGTAGAAAGTCTTGATCAATTCGCCTTTTCTTGCCAATAAGATTGAAGACGCAGCAACTCTCTTGTGCGAACACCACCAATCGGCTACACCGGTATATCTCTAAGACTTCTTGAAGCAGGAGACTTGTGGGAGTCTTTTGGGAGAAATCTCTGAGAGAAGGAGAGACCATGGGATGCCTTTCACCCCACCCCAGGGGTCCTATATATAGGTAAAGGCCAAAATCTATTATCTGAACAATATCTAATTTTAATAATTAATTAATTCCATAATTAATTAATTACCCAATTAAATATCACATATTTAATCTTAGGGATTTTATTAAAATTAAAATTAATATGAATCCAATTCATATTAAATTTATTTGAACTCTTTCAAATATTTTCTTTCCTAATAGGAAAAGGTCTCTAATTTTAATAAATAATTAATTAATTCCATGATTAATTAATTACCCAATTATATATCATATATTTAATCTTAGGGATTTTATTAAAATTAATATGAATCTAATTCATATTAAATTTATTTGAACTCTTTCAAATATTTTCTCTCAAGAATTAATTTTTGAAATTAATTCAAAAATTATATTATAAAGTTTCATAAACTGTATATTATAATGCATCAATATACATTATACGATTCCCCAAATAAATTGAACACTTTCAATTTACAATTTATATTTGTTTGCTTCAAGTCTTTTTACGAGCTACCAGTGGGACCTAATGGACCTACAGATCAGAAGCTCCAACGATACGAGACTAATCGGCTTAAACTCATTAACCAAGTTAGTCTCCATTCGTTAACTGTGGGTCATTCCACTAAAGACCCTCAGCTGCACTCTTCTCACTGCAGAATATTTCTGTGTCCATGGATACCGACCAATACTACAAGTCAGTCCTTCACGTGTGTTCGTATCCCAGTTGGGTCAAATTACCGTTTTACCCCTGATTTACATCTTTGTCCTTAAGTCCCCAGTGCTCCTCTAATGAACAACCTGTTTGAGGTCCAACCAACAAACAGAAGTCCCTCTCGTGCCATAGAGAGGGTTGGGCCCATTGTTCAAGTCCCGGAGACACCACTTAAGGGAACACACCTCTACTTACCCTAGAGTCGGGAAGGAGTGAATTCCATCTTGTGTGATTATGTTCCCAGCTCCCCACTCGGTATTGTCCCCAAAATGGTAGGCTTATTGAGTCGGCGTGCTGGCCACTCTCACCCATACAAATCAAAGGACAATTCCTCGTGAACAGGAGTCCATAATCCACTCAGGATTGAGACTGAGTTGTCTAGGTCATCCTAGTGAAATAGAAACCAAGCCAACTAACGGTGTTACAGTTAGTGGTTAACTATTTCGCGGTCCGGTCTTATGCAAACTCATTGCATAGGATACCCCCACTCGCATGTCAACTACATGGACGCGTTGGATCATAGCGTTTGTATCATAATACAAAGTGGGTCGTATCCATAGTGTCACCAGGATAAGGTACCCAGCCTTATCCCTATACTATAGACCCTTTACGCTGAATCTTGAACATTGATCCTCGTATGTCCTTACATATTAGTTCAAGCCTCATACTATCAGCCTAGGATGTTTACTTTATTGGATTAGGGTTAATAAGACAAGATCTACTAAATACAAACAAAATAAACTATTTTATTAATGTTCGGTAAAATGTTACATTTACTATCTACGAGTTTTAGGGCATAAAACCCAACAGTCTCTCCTTGAAAAAGGGCTAGAGCAAGCTAGATAGAGAGGAAGAGATCCTTAATAGAGTCTTGTCTTTTATTTTCGGTTTTAGTTTTCTGTTTTCAACATTCTAAAGTTTTTGTTTTCCTTTATTTCCATTGTAAGTTATAAGCTTTGTACCTCCATTCATTTAATTGATATGAATTCTACTCGTTTTTCCATTTGTTATTCTTTTTACTTATCGTTTTGCACTTTATCTTCAATTATGAGCTAAGCTTCTACTTGGGGGTTCAACTATGTGGATTCCTTGAGTAGAAGAAAGCCCCGCCTATGCAAAAACAACCTTGCTCCTTCTTAGCATTGTTTGTTTTTGTTGAAATTAAAGTTTATTGTTAGCTTGAATTGATCACTTAGGTTAGCATAGTTTGTATTTAGCTGATGGACGAAAGGCTGGAGTTAAAGGCGTGGGTTCACAAAACAATAGTGGAAAAGATCCTAGAAATAGGACTTTGTCTTCTAGCATCCTATAAATAGGATTGGAACCACTAGGGTTTTAAGAGTCGTGAGCGTTATTTATCTAAGTTTCGACTAGCTCTAGAAATAGTTGTTTAGTTGGCTTAGTCTCCCAAAGGCACCTATAACGGAGCTGAATAGAAGTTGGACTTAACTCACAATCTAGTTGTCAGGGTAATTGCGGCCGCATTTGAGAGATGCTAACTACACCACGTTTATGTGGGTAATATAGATAGGGTTTCTCAGTCAATTGCAATGCCTGAGTAAATTGTGGGTGCATAGGTGGGTGCATACTGATGCTTAAAGTTGAAACTATTTGATTTCCCCTGTTTATCTCATAAGGTTTTTACTACTTTCATTTATTTGCTTATCTTTACTTTCATCTTAAAGCAAAACCCCAATCAAACTATTTTTCTAGTTACCAACTTTGGTTGCAAACTTAGAGGAGGTTCCTGTTTTTACAGAATCTTGCGCTTTTCAGCTATTCACCATCTCCCTTGAGTACGATATCCATAATACTTTCCACTTTATTACTTGATAGTGTATACTTGCACTCGAGCAGTGTCATAGCACACGCACGTCAATAGCCATGGATCTTAGTTTATTGAATTTGGGTTATTTAACGTGCAATTCACTTATTTAGCAAGTGAACAAACCTCAATAACGACTTTATTGAACAAGTATATAATTTGTTTACATTCACTATCTACGAGTTTTATGGCACCAACCTCAACATTTTCCCACTTGCACTAAGACTCTAGTTTAGTGGGATGTACAATAATCTATAACAGGAGTAAGTGTATAAATAGATGTATTTACATAAAAGGTATTAAAATGTACAAATACAATAAACTAGGGCATTAATATACCCATTACATAGTGGTATCAAGATACACATTACAATTCTCCCACTTGTCCTAGATTATTTCCCGTACATATCTTGTTGACCTAGACCCTCTAGATGACTCTTGAACACTTTAACTGTGAGAGCCTTTGTGAATACATCAACAATGTTGTGCTTCGACGCTATCTTCATGATGATCATGTCTCCTCGGTGCACGAACTCCCTGATGAGATGATGTTTCCTTTCGATGTGCTTTCCTCTCTTATGGCTGTGAGGTTCTTTTGAATTTGCAACTGCGCCACTATTATCACAGTAGAGGGTGATGAGCAGATGAATATTTGGAACGACTTCCAAATCAGTCAAAAAATTTCTGAGTCATACCGCCTCTTTCGTTGCTTCGCAAGAAGCTACATATTCGGCCTCTATGGTCGAGTCTGCAATGCATCTGATAAGGGTAAAAAATATACCTATGTTACCCTTATATTTAGTTCATTTTATTGTCAAAAGTTGCATGTTTAGATCAATTTTACTATTCTCGAGCTCTAAATAAGTTAAAGTTGATGAATTAGGGAGTTGAGAGTCAAATTTGTCAAATTATGCTTAAAAGTGCTTAAAAAGACTCAATTTGATATGAATTTGACTCAATTTGGTGTTGTGCAGAAAAACAGAAGGAATCTAGAAAAACCCAAAAATGCGAGGGAAGGAAAAAATGAAATGCGACTGCATTTCTGGGCAGCCAGAGGTCGTTCCGAGCCCATCGCTGGTCGTTTTGAATGAGATTTTTGCGCACCTAACCGGCCGTTTTGACCCCAACAACTTGTCGATATAAGAAGTCTGAAACAGGGCTAGCGTTTTGTTCTTTCAATCCCGAACAATTCAGATCCCTAGAACATATTGAGTCTCACTGAAATCTTTCATTTGGAATTCAGTCACTAATCATTGTTTAATGTCAATAGGACAACCTACGTCATTCTCGATGAGTAGGATATCATCCACATACAATACTAAGAAAGCTACGCAGCTGTTGATGATCTTCTTGTAGATACAAGGTTCATCAACATTTGTTCAAATCCATAAGATTTGATCGTAGTATCAAATCTTATATTCTAGAATCTAGACGCTTGTTTAAATCCATAAATGGATCGTTTGAGCTTGCAAACCTTTTTCACTTGACCCTGAGCAACCTTCTGGCTGAGACATGTAGATACTTTCCTCAAGATTGTCGTTCAAAAAGGCAGTCTTGTCATCCATTTGCCATATTTCATACTCATAGAATGTGGCAATGGATAATTCTATCCTGATTGAGTTCAACATGTCAATCCCCTTGATAGGACCTAAATAGTCCTATTTTATCGTCTCTAATCTAAGCTTAGAATCATTTTATGCTTTACTTGTCCTATTTACAGGTTAATTGAGCTTAGGCTATGTCGGGAGCCGATCACGCTAATTGGTGTTAATTCAGGTCAATTACAAAGTTTTGGAGCCATCTCCGTGTCTTGGACGACGAGGAGGTGAAAAGACCCAATTGTGGTGAAGCAGGCCTGAAGAATGACACTGAAAGCCGAAGATTGAAGCCTCAAGTTGATAAGAAGCGAGACAAGACCGAGAATCAAAGCAGCAAGTTGAGATTTGAGGCTGGCGTCTCGATGTCGACGCGAATTCTAGCCGGAGTGTAATGTTCGCGGCGTCGAGACGCTACCCTTAGCGTCTTGACGCCGCCGTATTTTCTATATATATGTAGCCTCGGTTTTAGTCCGTCGTGAGGTTAGAACTTTGGTCCTTTTTACGATTTATTTGCCTCTTTTACATTCCAGCATTGTTGTAGACCATTCTTGGTCATATTTTATGGATTCTTTCATGTTTATTGTTGGTTTTACTTCATCTTTGCGTAGCTAATCTCGTTTAGATCGTTGGATTGGGTTTATGTTTTGATTCTAAATAAGATTGGCTGAGTTTTCTGAGTTTTACTTTCTGTTCTTGTTGTATTTTCATTGAGTTTTGCATGTTATCCCGTTTAAACCAATACATGAGGCTAGTCTATTAGGATTCACGCCCTATGCGATTACCGCTTGTGTATTCTATCAGTTATTTTTAGATAGTCACTAGGTTGAGGCAAGCCACTCTCTACGCGAGACGGCCCTTGATATGCCTAGGATGCATATTAAAGGTTGTATGGATTAGATTTAAATTGCATTTGAATTTGGTTCTTGCGATTCCGGACCCATGATCCCAAAGCGGCTAGTTTTAATAGGTAGTTGCAAAATTGCTTGTTAATTAACTAGTTAGATATAATTAGTAACTGTTGCAGAGGTCTCGGATGGTTGCTAAATTATGTATAAGGGGTGGTGAGCAATAGAGTCTATATTAATTAATCTTGTTAATTGCAGAATTCATGATTAGACAGGTAATTAGCACAGGTTAGTGTAGAGGGGTCCTCCGAGTAACCTAGAAGCCAACCAGACTAATGAAATCAGTTTAGTATAATTATTAGAGAAAACTAGGAAGCCAATGAATTAGAATCAAGCATAATAAATCCCAATCCAACGATCCCTTTTCATGTTATTGTTTCCGTCTAAGTTCTCTCCTACATGGTTAGTTTTCTGTCTTTTAAAATTCAGCATTTTATTATTTATTTACTTTTGCTTGTCCTTCATTATAAAAATCCCCCCTGTATTCATTAACACGAAATTCTACACTTGGTAGATCCCCCTTCCCTATGTTCGACCCCGGGCGCTATTGCTACAAAATAGTAGTAGTGTCGTGGATTATAAATTTTAGATGACTTCGGGAGAATTCGACACCCACTGCGGCCCCGTCAAGTTGGTGTCGTTGTCGGGGAAGGGCATTTTCTAGTGTTTATTGGATTTTGTGTTTTTTTGTGTCTTTTTGGTTCTTGTGCGTTTTCCTTTTTCCTTGTAGAGCTTAATGATGAAATCAGCATAGCCTCGGTGTGCTAATCCAATGGCCGAGCACATGATGCAATATCTTGCAGCTCTTGATCCAAGTCATCTCCCATGTCTTGGAGACCTCGAAGTCACAAGAGAAATCATATACATCACCCAAGCACCTGAGGAATACTTTCACAAGTACTGGGATCGCTTCAATGGGTTATGTGCACTTCCTCATTGCCCATTGTCTGAGGAGTCCTTGTTGTTGCACTTCATTGGAGGATTATCACCTGATGACAGAAGGATGTTGGATATAGCAAGTGGCGGGGATGCACTAGAAAAAACACCCAGTGAGGCTAGAGAGATAATTTCGAGCTTGGCAACATATGTTGGACTCATCATATTTCAAGCACAAAAGGTAAATTCTTCTGATTCTTCAGATAGCCAAACTCCTAAGCAACAGCAGGAAGGAAAGTACGATCAGGTCAATGAGCCTAAGCTTGAACCTTCTTTAGATTCTAAGTCTGATTCATGTGATATGTCATGCATGATAGGAGAAATGAAAATAGATGATGAGTTAGCTTTGGTTGATTCTATGCAAAATTCTATTTCCCCTAAGCTTATTAATTTCGATTTGCATGAGCTTGACTTAGTGATTCCGATTGTTGATCAGTCTGTTACTCATTATAAAGGTGTCTTGATCAGTATGTTGGGGATGATGATAGATTATTTGTTTAAATTTTCTCATGTCTTGCACTCTGTATGCAAGTTTAATTTATCTATGCAGGAGCAAAACAAAAAGAAGAAAAATAAAAAGGATGTAATGAAAATCAAAGAGGTTGATTTCGGATGAGAAGCGAGGAGAATGTGGTCAAGCAAACGACCTTAAACATTTGCAAAGTTTACTGCTTTCTATCATTTCAAATTCTTAGATAGGTTTATTTTTATCAGTTGCTTTTATGCTTGTTTCTTTGTGTTGGGTTTAATGTCCTATAAACTCGTAGTTTGTAAATCATTAAACATATTCTATTTTCAATAAAGACGTTATTGAGGTTATTCAGTAAAAGATGTTATTGAATATATACATTGCGAATGATTAACCTAAATCCAATAAACTAAGATCCTTGACTATAAAATGAATACTCGAACTATATGTAGGGACATATCGTAGGATCAAGTTCAAGTTTATAGTCAAAATAGTCTATAGTATAAGGATACGGTTGGGTGCCTTATCCTGGTGACACTATGGACGCGGCCCACTTTGTATTAAGTACAAACTATGAGATCCTAAGTCGTTCATGTGGAGACATGCGAGTGGGGGCGTCCTATGCAATGAGTTTGCATAAGACAGGACCACGAAATAAGTCACTTTCTCTTTATAACGCCGTTTACCGTAGAAACTGACTATTTCTCATAGATGACCTAGGTAACTCGTTCTTAATCCTGAGCGAGCTATGAACTCCTGTTTATACGAGATTATCCTTTGATCTGCATGGGTGAGAGTGGCCAGCATCGCCGACTCAACAAGCCTACCATTTTGGGGATAAGATCGAATAGATAGCTGGGGACATAGTTTCGCAAGACGGAATTCACTCCTACCCTTTTCAGGGATAGCAGAGAGGTTGTTCTCTTAAGTACTAACTCCAGGACTTGAACAAGGGGCCCCACCCTCTCGTTGGATCGAGAGGGACTTAGGTTTGATGGTTGGACCACAAACCGATTGTTCATTAGAGGATTAGTGGAACTTAAGGAACAAGAAGTACTATAGGGGTAAAACGGTTATTTGACCTAGCTATAGCTACGAACAACCTGTGAAGGAACGACTTACTGAACATGGTTAAATCAAGTGGACGGAAATATATCTATAGTGAGGGGAGTGCAACTATCGGGCTATAGTGGAGTGTCCCGGTAGTTAACGAATGTTGGCTAGCTTGAATAATGAGATTAGTCGGTTAGTCTCGAATCGTTGGAGCCCATGATCTATAGGTCCATTAGGTCCCCCTACTAGCTCATATCGGAATATAGCCTAGAACAAATTGATAGGATTCTTTGAATTGTTCAAAGTCGGGAAAAAGGGTATTATCGTAAAATTGTGTTTGACACAATAATTTAATTATGAATTAAATTAGAAAATGAGAGATAAAGTATTTAAAAGGGTTTTAAATACTATATACATGAATTAAGATTCATATATAAAAGATGCACAATATTAAGGTGATTAACTTGCTTAATCATTTATAATCAATTGGGCAAGGTTCAAATATGATCTTATATATTAATGTCACATTTAGAATTGATATTAATATCATAAATGAATATTTGAAATCTGATTTTGAATCATGGTAAGTGGAAAATGATGTAATTCCACTCTTGCATGAAGATTCAAAGTGGAATTACACCACAAACATGCATACTTGCATGTAATGTTGTTTGAACACCTAGCTTCCACTTTCACCCTTAAGACCACCATGTGTCTTGCATCTTGAGGCTTCTTCTTGCATGGATTCTCTCTATAAGTAGAAGAAGAATCAGATTGGAGAGAGATAGAGCATTTACCTTAATGTTATGCTGCTGAATTTCTTCCTCAATCACTCTCTCATCTCATATCTCCATAGAGCTTGAACCTTCAAGCATTCCCTTCCCATTCCCTATCACTATAGACTCCCACAAGTCGTTCTCGGCCCGGAGAATAGTAGGGAAGACTCTAAAGGTTGTCCAAGAGAAGTTGGAGAAGGAAAACACCACAAGGAGTACCTCATTTGTGAGCTACAAAGGTTGGTTTTCTCTAAACTCTCTTTACTGTCTTTTATAGAACATGCATGCTTTAGGAGCAAAATTGAATGTCTTAAGTGCTTTCGATCTTCAATTGCTTCCGCATGTGTAATATGTACACATTCACTTTGTTTTTGTTTGTCTTTTAGGATTGGCGGTACTCAAGCGATGCTTCCATGTTTGTAGAGAAACGTGATTCACCACCCAAGAGTGCAATATTCAGGGAAGTTCTATTCTTTCCCTATGCATTGTCTTAATTCTTCATGATTTATTACATTGAGGGCAATGTAAATTTTAAGTTGGGGTGGGGAATTTACTTTACATTCCTATTAGGCCTTGAGCAACTGAGCGTCAGGCCAGCCTTTGTGCTTAATGAAATGTTTTGCATGCTTGTTGTGTATATGCTTGTTTAAGTGATGATGATTTCCTAGGATTGACTCAAATTTTTTCGAAAATTTATTGCTTTCGATGAGTTGTGACCGAGGGTGTTCAAAAAAGTAGCATTTTTAAAACTTTTCTTAGATATGTCTTGCACATGTTGGGTGTTTATCTTGCTTTAAAGTAGGACTTGAATGCTTAGGAGCGAGTTACTTAGCTCATATTCCTGTTCTCACCCCGATAGGTGTAAGGTTAAGCGAGAAAGTCTGAATTTTTTGCAAAATAGTGTGTGGAGTCTTCCCTAGAAGAGAAAAGAAAATATGAATGCAATATTAAAAAAAAAGAGTGGAAAAATAAGTCAGTGGTGGCGAGCCAAAAGAAAAGAAAAATCATATGCTCGTCATCTTTACTTTGAGAGGAAAGAAAATAGCATGCTTGCATTGAGCTTAAACGCTTAAGGGTAAAAAAGAGCTACGTGCAGTGTGATAAGTTAGGCCAACCAAGAGTAAAACTCGGGTTATGGGTCCCTGCACTGTAGTGTGAAAGCTAGTGCCCCATCCAAAATAAATGCAAAAAGAAAAAAAAAAAGAGAGAGAGAGAGAGAAGAAGCAAAAAGCAAAAAGAAAGAAAAAAAATAGTGAGAAGAAAAAGGAATTCCTTGATCAGGCACCTAAGCAAGAGGAAGCAACCTACTTTGTTCCATTTGGGCCTTTTAGCAAGACCTTAGTGCCAGTGTAGGGGGAAGATAGGATGAGAGTTGAGTAGGCCAATCCTGGGCTAGTAAAGTCTTCTTAAGGTGGGATGGAGCTCTCTTGTGCAAGATACTCTTTGAAAAATTTTGATTTGTCTCCTCATTTGTCTCTCTTGCGAATGTCTCTTGACTGCTTTAGTTTTTGGAACATTTGAGTCTTGAGGATTAAATCACTTTTCGATTATATGCACAACGTCTTTCTTCTTTGGTCTGTGAGTGCCTTGCTCGAGGACTAGCAAGATTTAGGTTGGGGGTATTTGATAGGACCTAAATTGTCCTATTTTATCACCTCTAATCTAAGCTTGTCAGAATCATTTTATGCTTTACTTGTCCTATTTACAGGTTAATTGAGCTTAGGCTATGTCGGGAGCCGATCACGCTAATTGGTGTTAATTCAAGCCAATTACGGAATTTTGGAACCATCTCGGTGTCTTGCACGGCGAGGAGGTGAAAAGACCCAATTGTGCTGAAGCGAGCCTGAAGAATGACACCGAAAGCCGAAGATTGAAGCCCCGAACCAAAAAGAAGCGAGACAAGACCGAGAATCAAAGCAGCAAGTTGAGATTTGAGGCTGGCGTCGAGACACCGGCCTTGGCCTCTCGACGCCGACGCGAATTCTAGTCGGAGTGTAATGTTTGCGGCGTCGAGACGCTGCCCTTTGCTTTTCGACGCCGCCATATTTTCTATATATATGTAGCCTCAATTTTAGTCCGCCCTGAGGTTGGAACCTTGGTCCTTTTTACGAATTCTTTGCCTCTTTTACATTCCAGCACTGTTGTAGACCATTCTTGATCATATTTTATGGATTATTTCATGCTTATTGTTGGTTTTCCTTCATCCATGCGTAGCTAATCTCGTTTAGATCGTTGGATTGGGTTTATGTATTGATTCTAAATAAGATTGGCTGAGTTTTCCGAGTTTTACTTTTTGTTCTTGTATTTTCATTGAGTTTTGCATGTTATCCCGTTTAAACCAATACATGAGGCTAGTCTATTAGGATTGACGCCCTATGCGATTACCGCTTGTGTATTCGATCAGTTATTTTTAGATAGCCACTAGGTTGAGGCAAGCCACTCTCTACGCGAGACGATCCTTGATAGGCCTAGGATGCATGTTAAAGGTTGTAGGAACTAGATTTAAATTGCATTTGAATTTGGTTCTTGCGATTCCGGACCCACGATCCCATAGCGGCTAGTTTTAATAGGTAGTTGCAAAATTGCTTGTTGATTAACTAGTTAGATATAATTAGTAACCGTTGCAGAGGTCTCGGATGGTTGCTAAATTATGTATAAGGGGTGGCGAGTGATATAGTCTATATTAATTAATCTTGTTAATTACAGAATTCAGGATTAGCAAGTTAATTAGCACAGGTTAATGTAGGGGGGTCATCCGATTAACCCAGAAGCCAACCGGACTAATGAAATCAGTTTAGCATAGTTATTAGAGAAAACTAGGAAGCCAACGAATTAGAATCAAGCATAATAAATCCCAATCCAACGATCCCTTTTCATGTTATTGTTTCCGTCTAAGTTCTCTCCTTCATGCTTAGTTTTCTGTCTTTTAAAATTCAGCATTTTATTATTTATTTACTTTTGCTTGTCCTTCATTATAAAAATCCCCCTTGTTTTAATAAACACGAAATTCTACACCTGCTAGATCCCCCTTCCCTGTGTTCGACCCCGGTCACTATTGCTACAAAATAGTAGTAGTGTCGTGGATTATAAATTTTATTTGACGACTTCGGGAGAATTCGCCACCCTTCTGCGGTCCCGTCACCCCTCCTGCTTGGTAAAACTCTTTACCACCAATCGCGTTTTAAATGCTTGTACCTTTGCACCTTTGCAGTTGCGTCTCGCTTTCTCTTGTAGATCAATTTACACCCTATGTGTCTAACCCCTTCAGGTTGATCTACAAGATCTTAGACTGAATTAAAGTACATGGACTCCATTTCCAAGTCCATGGCTTTAACCCACTCGTCCTTGTCTACATGCATCATCCATCACCTGTTTAAAGGTTAATGGATCCTTGATGTCGTCATCGGGTATGACGATTGGCGTTTATGCTAAACCCACATAGCGATCAGGCTATTTATCAACCCGCCCACTACGTCGAGGCTCTCTCAACTGTTGAGAAGGTCATGACTGACTTGACATGCCAGCTTCATCAGCAACCTTTGTTGATGTCTTGTAGCTTCATTAGATAACTCGCTTAACACTATCTTTCTTCGTGGCTTGTGATTTCTTATGTGGTCTTCTTCTAAGAATATGACATTTGTGCATACAAATACTTGAACGGGGTTCCAGTTTCTTCGAAATAGTCACTAGCACGTGTACAAGACATCCCTGTTGGGTTTTATGCCCTAAAACTCGTAGATAGTAAACGTACTTTTGACCGAACATTAATAAAATGATGTATTATTCATTTATCTATGTTTGTATTATGCAATCTTGTCTTATTAACCCTAATCAAATAAACTAAACATCCTAGGCTAATAGAATGAGGCTTGAACTAGCATGTAGGGACATACAGGGATCAATGTTCAAGATTTAGCCTAAAGGGTCTATAGTATAAGGATAAGGCTGGCCACCTTATCCTGGTGACACTATGGATAAGGCCCGCTTTGTATTTTGGTACAAATGCAATGATCCAACGCGTTCATGTAGTTGACATGCGAGTGGGGTATCCTGTGCAATGAGTTTGCACAAACACTGGACCACGAAATAGTTAACCACTGACAGTAACACCGTTAGTTAGTTTGGTTTCTATTTCACTATGATGACCTAGGCAACTTGGCCTTAATCCTGAGTGGATTATGGACTCCTGTCCATGAGGGACTGTCCTTTGATTTGTACGGGTGAGAGTGGCCTACACGCCGACTCAATAAGCCTACCATTTTGGGGACAACACCGAGTGGGGAGCTGGGAACATAGTCACACAAGATGGAATTCACTCCTTCCCGACTTTAGGGTAAGTAGAGGTGTGTTCCCTTAAGTGGCGTCTCCGGGTCTTGAACAATGGGCCCTATCCTCTCTATGGCATGAGAGGGATTTCTGTTTGTTGGTTGGACATCAAACATGTTGTTCATTAGAGAAGCACTGGTACTTAAGGATGAAGAGGTAGCCCAGGGGTAAAACGGTAATTTGACCTAGCTGGGGTACGAACACACATGAAGGGCTGACTTGCTGTTGATGGTTGATATCCGTGGACACAGAAATATATCTGTAGTGAGAAGAGTGCAGTTGTGGTTCTATAGTGGAGTGAACCACAGTTAACAAACATTGATTAACTTGGTTAATGAGTTTAGCCAATTAATCTCAGATCGTTGGAGTTTTTGATCTGTAGGTCCATTAGTTCCCACTGGTAGCACACTAGGGGCATTGAGGTAAAATTCTAAAGGGGAATTGGATATTCGAAGGTGTTTGAAAGTTAAGTTTAAAATATGAATTGAAATGCCTCATCCCTATACTATAGACCTTTTTAGGTTGTTACTTGAAAACCGATCCCTGTATGTCCCCACATACTAGTTCAAGTTACATATACACAACCATGGATCTTAGTTTATTGGATTTGGGTCATATTGTGCAATTTTAGACTTAAAATGACAATAACACTTTATTGCTTAAACCTCAATAACATTTTATTGATACAAGTGTATAATTCGTCAACATTCACTATCTACGAGTTTTAGCACATAAAACCCAACAAACTCCCACTTGGACTACAAATCTAGTTTAGTGGGATGTACAATAATCTATCCCAGTTGTGGGTGTATAGATACATGTATAATACATAAAACATATTTACAATGTACAAATACAATAAACTAGGGCATCACTATACCCATTGCACTTCTCCCATTTGCCCTAGATTACATGTGTGTACAAAACTCGTAAACCTAGACCATCTAGATGTCCCTCATACACTTTGGCCAAGAGAGACTTCGTGAATAAATCAGCAATATTCCATTCAGTTTCATGTGCCTGTTTGTCTTGTGTGGGAAGTTCACATTTGAAACACTTCCCAAGTTAGACAGCCTCTATCGCTGCTTCACAAGCAGCTACCTGTTCGGCCTAAATGGTCGAGGCTGCAATGCATCCTAGCTTGATGTGATGCCATACTATATCTCCTCTGTTAAGAGTGAACACAAATACTGATGTAGATTTCCTCAAATCCTATCAGTTTTGAAAATTTGTGTCAGTGTATTTTGTAAAGATCCAATCCTCAATACCATACACGAGCATATAGACCCTCGTTCTCCTAAGATATTGGAGGATGTACTTAACGGTTCTCCAGAGATCAAATCCTGGACTTGATTGATATTTACTGACAACCCTACTGCATTGGGGATACGTCTCATGTCTTCCACTTCTTGAGGTGTCTAAGGAGACAGCTCCTTAGACAAAAGAATATATTCCATCACTGAAAAGGTAGTGAACCCTTCTTAGAATTCTGCATCTTACATCTGACTAACATCTTGTAGACATAAGACACTCGAGACAAGGCTAGCTCAGCTTCTCCCAAATCTTCATTTGGAAATGAGCTACTAGTCTCTTTTAATGTCAGTAAGATAACCTACATCATCCTCAATGATTAGGATACCAATCACAAACAACACTAAGAAAGCTACTGAACTATTGACAATTACTTGTAAACACAAGACTCATCAATGTTTTGATTAAAGCTAAAAGATTTGATCACTTTATCAAATCTTATATTCCAAGATCAAAATGCTTAGGCCAATCCATGAATGGATCACTTAAGCTTGCAAACCTTTTTGCTTTAGATCTTGCTACATGAACCATTTTGGTTAAGACCTTTAATGTCTCGTTTCCTCTTGTAAATCCACTTGTAACCTATAGGTGTTACCCATCAAGCAGATGTACAAGATCCCAGATGGAATTGAAATACACAGACTCCAATTCCATGTCCATGGCTTTAATCCATTGATCCTTGTCAACATCATTCATTGCTCATCTCTAGGACAATGAATCCTCTATGTCATCATTAAGTATGACGACCTGGGCTTCAAATAAGCCCATGTAACGGTCAGGTTGTTGAACAACCCTCCCACTACATTGAGGCACTCTCAACTATTGAGATGGATGTGACTGACCAGATGCACTGGTCCATCAAAAACTCTTGATGAAGGGCCAACCTCATCAACAACTTTTGCGGATGTTCCTGTAGCTTCATTAGTTAACTTACTTAAACCGACCTTACTTTGTGGCTTATGATTTCTCATGTGGTCTTCTTCTGAGAATGTAGCATTTGTCAATACAAATTCTTTAATCTCTTGTGGATTGAAGAAGTATCCACTTCTCGTTTCCTTTGGGGTAGCCTACAAAGTATGCAATGCAGTCAACACTGCAAAAACCGTTGGGGTTTATGCCCTAAAACTCGTAGATAGTAAATATAATGATTGACCGAACATAAATAATGTATTGTTTGATATTTTTTCAATAAAGCATTATTGTCTATATTATGTACATCTTGCCTAAATAACCCTAATTCAATAAACTAAACATCCAAGGCTGAGGGATGAGTCTTGAACTGTATGTGGAGACATACGGGGATCAATGTTCAAGAAACAACCTGAAGGTTCTATAGTATAGGGATAAGCTTGGGTACCTTATCCTGGCGACACTATGGATACGACCCACTTTGTATTTGATACAAACGCAATGATCCAACGCGTTCGTGTGGGGGTATCTTATGCAATGAGTTTGCATAAGACCGGATCACGAAATAGTAACCGCTAGCTGTAACATTAACTAGTTAGGTTTCTATTTCACTAGGATGACCTAGGCAACTTAGTCTAAATCCTGAGTGGATTATGGACTCCTGTTCACGAGGGATTTGTCCTTTGATTTGTATGGGTGAGAGTGGCCAGTACGCTGACTCAATAAGCCTACCATTTTGGGGACAAGACCGAGTGGGGAGCTGGGAACATAATCACACAAGATGGAATTCACTCCTTCCCGACTTTTGAGGAAGTAGATGAGTGTTCCCTTAAGTGGTGTCTCCGGGTCTTGAACAAAGGGTCCTACCCTCTCACTGACCCGAGAGGGGTTTCTGTTTGATGGTTGGACCACAAATAGGTTGTTTATTAGAGGAGCACTCGTACTTAAGGAGGTAAAGGTAACTGAGGGGTAAAATAGTAATTTGACCCAGTTGGAGTTACAATACTTGTGAAGGACTAACTTGTTGTTATTGGCCTATATCCGTGGACACAAAATTATGTTTGTAGTGAGAAGAGTGCAACTGTGGGTCTTTAGTTGAGTGAACCCACAATTAACGAAAATTGATTAATTGGTTAATGAGTTTAGCTAATTCAATATCATATCGTTGGAGCTTCTGATCTGCAGGTCCATTAGGTCCCACTGATAGCTCGTAAAGAGACTTGAGGCAATTAAGTAGAAATTGTAAATTGAAAGTGGTCAATTTATTTAGGGGAATCATATAATGTATATTGATACGTTATAAAAAGTTTATGAAACTTTATAATATAATTTTAAATTAATTTCAAAATTAATTCTTGAGAGAAAATATTTGAAAGAGTTCAAATAATTAATATGAATTTGATTCATATTAATATAAATAATTTAATAAAATCCCTAAAATTAAATATATGATATTTAATTGGGTAATTAATTAATTATGGAATTAATTATTTATGTATTAAAATTAGATATGAATAAGATAATAGATTTGATCTTATTCATGACTTTTTCCTAAAAGGAAAAGGTCTTGGTCTTTTCATATAGATAGGACCCCTGGGGTGGGGTGAAAGGCATCCCCTTCATTCTTCTACTCTCAGAGAATTCCCCTGAAGGCTCCCTCTAGACTCCCACCAGTCTCCTGCCTCTAAAAGTCAGAGTCATACCGGTGTAGTCATAGTGGTCGTGTTCGCAGTAGTTCGTGATTATTTCACAAGCAATTGGTAAATTTAATTTGAGTCGTCAACGAGAGCAAGTAACTTGTTACTTTATAAATTAGATTTAGATCTAATATTTTTGTATTAGGGTTTTCGCAGCGTCGAGTTCCAGCGGTGGCGCTAGGGTTTTCAACTGGTGTAGACGGTTTGGTTCGGTCCGGTTCAAGGGGTTGGCTCTGGTTCGTGCTTAGATGGCTTGGTTTGAGTTTTTTGGGAGGCCGGTTCGAGATGGTTCGGGTTGGTTCAGGTCGTTTGCTATTTAAATGCTTTGTGGATGTCATTTAGATTAAATCCCACGTTAGGTTAAGCATGATCAAGCCTTTTAATATATTATAAATGTTATAATGTATGATATTAATGCATGATAGATGAATTTCATGAGTAATTTAATATAATGGTTATGTTAAATATATGAAATACAATAAGCATGTGGCATGACATTACATAGCTTAAATATAAAGAGTTATATTTAATTTAATGTCTTATGGATGCTTGGGTGATTTTCATGATTTGCATGATATATGGAGTTATATTAATAAAATATGAAAATCAATTTTCATTAAGCATGACACATCCATAGTTTAATATAATTGTTATATTACGTCGTGAAATGCAAATGTTATGGTTTATTGATTAATTTAAATTAGATTGTTAATTAATTAAACCATATAAAGTTTATTATAGGGATAAGCATTAAAATTTATAAGAGTTATAAAATTAATGATTAGAAACCGTCAACCTATAATAAAAATTACATGCAAACATAGGATCATAGGTAAATGAATTAATTTTAAAATGTTTAAAATTAATTAGACCTAAAATCACGTTAATTCTAATAGGATTAGAATTAAGTCTTGCTTAGTTTTAAAATAGTTTTAATATGACTAAGTAGGACAAACATAACTACTGGTTATAAGGGAACTCTACCGGTGAAGTTCTGTCTAAGGCTGGAGGTACTTAAGATGACAGTTTACAGAACACCTCCTACCTGGGAACTGATGCGGAACTTGAGTTGAATTAACCACAGTTATGTTAGCATGCAATGTCGCTAGGTCAATTAAAAGAGTTTAATTCACCTAGATCTTTAGAGTAAGACTTTACATTGCAATGGTTAAAAGTGAACTCTCTCGGTGAAGTTCTGTCTAAGACTGGAGGTATTTAAGCTGACGATTTACGGAACACCTGCTACCTGGGAACAAGCCCAGAACCTGAGTTGAAATAACCATAGTCATGTTAGCATGCGATGTTGCTAGGTCTGTTAAAAGAGTTTAATTCACCTAGAACATTACAGTAAAATTCTCATCATAAGAGTTATAATGAGATTAGATTTAGATAGATTGACTTAGCTGAATTTATCTAAATTAAATAACCCTTAAAATTTCATACGGTAGGACATTTTAGTGGGAGAAAAATTACAAAACAAGATAAAGTTTTGCTCCTACATCCCTATATTTACAACGTGAGATTCATGCTCGGATTCATGTCGCCCTGGGCGCGGCCTCCCTTCGGAAAGTGTTTGCATGGGTCAATATCAGGGTGAATGGGGAAAGTGTCTATAGTATGTGGGAGCGGGACACGTGTTAACGTATCCCTCGGTCTCCAACCCTAGGTCACACCGTGAGATTCTTATGATCCGCCTACGTGTCGTCCTGGAGCGACCATCCCTTCGGAGGGCTTGATCATAGGATTCAGAACACCGTGAACTCCTAAAAGGGATAGAGTCTCTTAGGTTAATCACCAACAGTTGTCTCACTCTTCGGTAGCCTGTTGGTGCGCACCTCTGGGATCTGAAAGTGGGAGGGTTACACTTACGAGGATGAGTTAAGTGTGTTAACAAATCCTTGACCGAATAACGATGGCTAATGTCTATAAGAATATGAGTTATTCCAGAATTAGAATTGTCTGAGAAGTATCTCATTTCAAAGGAGGAGTAGTTGATCACCCTACAGTGGTTGTTGCTCTAAACCTCTGAAACATCGTTGCAAAACTAAATCAATAGTCTTAGGGTTCTATGATTGTTTGTTTTGCTAAATTGATTGGATTGTATGCAATTGTTTGCTTGTGTGATGGGTTAGCAAAGATAACTAATACGGTCGTTGTTAATTTAATCCTAGCAATGTCTTCCTCAATAGTCTCTTTGCTTAAAAATGAGAAATTAACCGGCCAAAATTACGCTACGTGGAAGTCGAACCTGAATAGATTCTTGTTGTCGATGATATGCGGTTCGTCTTAACGGAGGATTGTCCTTCGGCCCCTGCTCGTAAAGCATCCCAAGCAATAAAGAATGCTTATGACCGTTGGACAAAGGCCAATAATAACGCCCGCGTCTATTGGTGCGTCGTCAGCTGAATTAATAGATGTGAGAGAATACAAATAAACTCAGCTAACCTTAGTGCAAGTATACACTGTTGCACGTAGTAATAAAAAAAAACCTTAGAAGTATTCCAAGGGTATCGATCCCACGAGAACTAAACTGGAAATTCAGATTTGAAGAAGAAACTGCCCAACTTGATTGCTTAAAATTAGGTAACCAAAGAAAATAAGTTGATTGATTGGTTTTTTGAAAAGATAAATAAAATAAGCAAATAAATAAAAGAATAACAATAAGAAATAAACGAGGTATTCAACATGGATTCATCCCTAAGGCAATAACTTTAATTATGCAATATTTAATCTTAAGCCTATTCAATGCATTGGGTCAGATTTAACTTCTATTTGGTCTTGCTCCCAAGAACCGTTAGAAGGCTAAGCGAGTACCATTATGCACATTTCTGTGACTCGACTTCGACATAGATAATTCACGAATGCAACCTATAACCCTATAGTCGATATATGGTGCCTTAGGCAGCTTGCCCTATACCGCCAAACAATCTATTTCGAGCTTTTTCTCCTATATCACCTTTATGAGAACCGATATCGTTTGTCCCTTTCAAGATCAAACTCACATAGCATGCAAAGTCTAAGTGATCAAGTTAAACTCAGCAAGATTAGAGTGATAATCAATAAAGAATGGCATGCATTGAACAGAAACTTAAGCAAATAAAACACTTTCAAGTCATTAAACCATAAGGGAATTCACCACATTGAACCCCTCAACGGAATTTAGCTACTCATGGTGAGATAAAGTGCAAATGAATACATTTTCATTGAAATAAAAATGTGAAGAATACAAAATAATGAAAAGTATCACAAGCTGGAAATAAAGGAGATAGCTAAATATTATGGGTTTTTCTATTTACTCAATCCTTCTAGAGTTCGCTAAGACACTCCACTCTCTCGCTTTTACAAGTGGGAATGGGTGAAAATCCCTACAAACCCTAAGGTGTGATGTCCAACTCAGGTTAGAATTCAGTCATCTAAGAAGGACCTCGGGCATCCCTACTCATAGACGTCAACTAGGGTTCTGTCACCACCCTCTTCTTCCAAATGAGTTCTGCTTGAATTTGACTTTGAATCTCAAGCTTATATAATGTGGAAAATGGTTGAGGAGCTGCGAAATAGGTGCTGGAAGGTAGCCCAGTAGGTTTCGGGGTCAAAACAACCAATTAGGTGCGAAGAAGACTCGTCAACAACGACCCGCAGACGACTCGGAATAGTCTCAATTTTTCCAGAAATGTGGGCACATTTCATTTTGCCTTCTGGGCAGATTCCAACATTTCCTTTGTTTTCCTACACAGCAATAAACTTAGTCAAATTCTCTAAAAATTAAGTCTTTTTAAGCAGAAATGAGCATAATTTGACAAAAGTGAATCTCAACACCCTAACTTATCAACTGTAACATATTTTGAGCTCAGGAACAGTAAAATTGACCAAAACATACAATATTTGACCAAGAAATGAGCTAAATATAAGGGCAAAATAGGTATATTTTTTACCCTTATCATCTATATCTTAGTCAGCCTATCTGAAGTTTTGGCTAAGAGACATGAAAACATGGTTACCGTGATATTTGGACTCTCTCCAGGAGATGTTTGGACAACCGTTCTATCAACTCCACCATGACGCTCTCAAGTACGTTTACAACTGCCGCATGAAAGCGGGCGCATCTGTTCGGGAACACGTCCTGGACATGATGGTCCAATTCAACGTGGCAGAAGCAAACGGCGCGGTCATAGATGAGCGAAGTTAGGTTGCATTTATCATGGAATCTCTTCCGAACAGCTTCCTAAAGTTTCGCAGCAATGCAATGATTAATAAGATAGTATTCAACCTGACTAGTCTTCTAAATGAGCAACAGCTCTACCAGTCTCTTCTTAAAAGCAAGGGACAGGTAGAAGGAGAGGCAAATGTTGTGCACTCCAAAAGAAAGTTCGAGAAGGATACATCCTCTGGAACCAAATCTGTAGCGTCTTCTTCAAAGAAGATTCAAAAGAAGAAAGGAAACAAAGGGAAGGCTCCCGCTGCTACTGTTAAAGGCAAGGGAAAAGCCAAAGTTGTGGCTGACAAGGACAAGTGCTTCCACTGCAATGTAGCTGGACACTGGAAGAGAAACTACCCAAAGTACCCTGCTGAGAAAAAGAAGAAAAAGGAAGGTAAATTTGATTTACTTGTTTTAGAAACATGCCTAGTAGAGCATGATGAGTTTGCCTGGGTACTTGATTCAGGAGCAACTAATCATGTCTGCTCTTCTTTTCAGGAAAATAGTTCCTTTCAGCAACTAGAAGATGGTGAGATGACGCTCAGGGTCGGAACAGGAGACGTCGTTTCAGCCAAGGCTGGGGAAGCTGCGAAGTTATTTTTTAGAAATAGAATTTTTCTTTTAGAAAGCTTATTTATCGTTCCTAAGATTAAGAGGAACTTAATTTCTATTTCATGTTTGATTGAACAATTATATACAGTTTCCTTTTATATGAATGAAACGTTCATTTATAAAAATGAAGTACTTGTTTGTTCAGCCAAATTAGAAAATAACTTATATATATTAAGACAAACTGAATCTAAAGCACTTTTAAATCATGAATTATTTAAAACTGCAGAAACCAAAGAAAAAAGGCCACGTATTTCTCCTAGTAGTAACAATACCTATCTATGGCACCTAAGACTTGGTCATATAAACATCGATAGGATCGGTCTTTTGGTAAAGAATGAACTTCTAAGTTATTTAGATGATGATTCGCTACCACCTTGTGAATCATATCTTGAAGGAAAAATGACAAAAACACCTTTTACTGGAAAAGGTTACAGGGCCAAAGAACCTTTAGAGTTGATACATTCGGATCTCTGTAGTCCGATGAATGTAAAGGCTCGAGGAGGGTACGAATACTTCATCTCATTTATAGATGACTATTCAATGTATGGTTACTTGTACCTAATGGGGCACAAGTCTAAGGCCCTTGAAAAGTTCAAGGAGTTCAGGGCTAAAGTAGAAAACCTGTTTGGTAAAAAAATTAGGACACTTCGATCTGATCGAGGTGGAGGGTATATGGACCTGAGATTCCAAGACTACATGATAGAACATGGAATCCAGTCTCAACTCTCAGCCCCTGGTACACCTCAGCAGAATGGTGTATCAGAAAGGAGAAATAGAACCCTGTTAGACATGGTTCGCTCAATGATGAGCTATTCTTAGTTGCCTAGCTCGTTTTTGGGGTATGCAGTAGAGTCTTCATTACACATCCTGAACAACGTTCCCTCAAAGAGTGTTTCTAAAACGCCTTTTGAGCTATGGAGAGGGCATAAATCTAGTTTACGTCACTTTCGTATCTGGGGTTGTCTGACACACGTGCTTGTGACAAATCCTAAGAAATTGGAACCTCGTTCAAAGATGTGCCAATTTGTTGGTTACCCAAAAGAAACGAGAGGTGGTCTTTTCTACGACCCACAAGAAAATGAAGTGTTTATATTGACAAACGCTACTTTCTTGGAAGAAGACCACATGAGGGGTCATAAACCACGTAGTAAGTTAGTATTAGGAGAAGCTACAAAATAGTGAACAAGAGTTGTTGATGAAGCTGGACCTTCAACAAGAGTTGATGGAGGGGCTAGTTCTTTAGGTCCGTCTCATCCTTCTCAAGCATTGAGAGAGCCTCGACGCAGTGGGAGAGTTGTATCACAACCTGACTGCTACTTGGGTTTAACTGAAACTCCAATCATCATACCTGATGATAGCATTGAGGATCCATTGTCTTATCGACAGGCAATGAATGATATATACAAGGACCAATGGGTCAAAGCCATGGACCTTGAAATGGAGTCAATATACTCAAATTCAGTATGGGAACTTGTAGATCTACCTGAAAAGGTAAAACCCATAGGGTGCAAATGGATCTATAAGAGAAAGAGAGATGCAACTGGGAAGGTACAGACCTTCAAAGCTAGACTCGTAGCAAAGGGTTATACCCAAAGAGAAGGGGTTGAATATGAGAAAAAAATTTCTCCAGATGCTATGTTAAAGTCTATAAGAATTCTCTTGTCCATAGCCACATATTATGACTATGAAATATGGAAAATGGACGTCAAGACTGCCTTTTTTTTTTTTAATGGTAATCTTGAAGAGAATATCTTCATGTCTCAGCCCGAGGGGTTCATAGCCCAAGGTCAGGAGAAAAAAGTTTGTAAACTGAATCGATCCATTTATGGGTTGAAACAGGCGTCTAGATCTTGGAACATTAGATTTGATACTACGATCAAATCATTTGGTTTTGACCAAAATGTTGATGAACCTTGTGTATACAAGAAAATCAACAAGAACAAAGTAGTTTTTCTAGTACTTTATATGGACGATATCCTACTCATTGGGAATAATGTAGGATACCTTATTGACGTTAAAAACTGGCTAGCGATCCAATTCCAAATCAAAGATTTGGGAGAATATTCTTGGGATCCAAATCATTCGTGTTCATAAGAACAAAACGCTATCATTGTCTCAAGCAACGTATATCGACAAAATGTTGTCTCGATATTCAATGCAGAACTCCAAGAAAGGTTTGTTAGCTTACAGGCATGGGGTTCACAGGTCTAAGGAACAATGTCCTAAGACACCTCAAGAAATTGAGAATATGAGACGCATTCCCTACGCCTCAGCTGTAGGTAGCTTAATGTATGCTATTCTCTGCACTAGGCCTGACATATGTTATGTAGTGGGAATAGTCAGTAGGTACCAGTCCTGTAACAACCCGACTAAAAAGGGAATAAAAACATACAAATGGATCGGTACTACATGCATGAAAACGTAAAACTTTTAAAACTTTAAAGGCAGAAGAGACCATAGATAAAAAAAAAATCTTTTATTTAATAAACTGAGCCCAAACCATGAGTCAGTTTACAATAACAGAATAGACAAAACCTGATAGGCAATTTTCATAAAGTTGAAAACTAATAACATCTGAAAGCATGAAACTAAGAAACTCGATCCTAGACTTCTAGAGACATGATTTGTCGTTGCATCCCATAACCTAGCCAAGCCACTGCTCTCGCCACTCGCCTGATGTCGTCAAGTGCCACCTGAAAAGGAAAGTCATGTAGCATGGGTGAGTATATAAGAATATACTCAGTAAATAGCCCACTTAAGGGCTGAAACTGAAAGCATGAGATCTTATAACATGAAATCTATTAGCATGAAACTTGATTCTAGGTCTTATCATCATAGGGACCTAACTGAAATCATTCATTCGGGTTTCTAACCCTAGGGCCATAACTGAGTACATGAGACGTTCTGCCTAGGGTGTTTACCTATCCCCAACCTATGCCAACTAGAGCGTTGTGTGGGTCAGTCGGTTAAGGTAAGTAAACTAGAGGCTAGCTGGCAACCTCTAGCAGAACTACACCTATCCCAACACAACACCCCTGAAATATGAACATAAAATATGGTGGAGCAACTGACGCATGAAAACATGCCTGGTGCCATATGGCGCACGAATAACGTGCCTGATCATAAGCTCAACACCGTCCTGATCTGAGAGAGCGCACGCTAACGTGCCTGAAACTGAGCTCTAACAGTCAACTAATAGAACACACGTAAACGTCCCTGGCAACTAAGTTCTATCAGTCCTGAGATGGGGAAGGAAGACACGCTAGCTATATAGGACTTAAGGATCTTTTAAGTCCATCTGAGACCCTAATTGAGTCTAGGGTCCCTACACTAGGACCAGTCCTAATCAGTCACACTTGAAACTGAATTTCTGAATTTCTGGGTCTTAACGACATAGGGACCTAACTGGAATAAACATTCGGATTTCTAACCCTACGGCCACAACTGATCGCATAAATATGCTCTGTCTAGGGTGATGACCTGTCCCCAACCTGTGCCAACTAGAGTGTTGTGTGGGTCAGTGGGGTAAGGCAAGTAAACTAGAGACTAGCTGGCCACCTCTAGTAGGACTATATCTATCCCATCACAACACCCCTAAAATATAAACATAGAATACGGTGGAGTAACTGACGTATGTAAACATGCCTGGTGCCAACTGGCGCACAAACAATGTGCCTGATCATAACTCAACATCGTCCTAAACTGAGAGAGTGCACGCCAGCGTGCCTGAAACTAAGCTCTAACAGTCAACTTATAGAACACACGCAAACGTGCCTGGCAACTAGGTTCTATTAGTCTTGAGATGGGGGAGGAACGCACTCTAGCTACGGAAGACTTAAGGAATTTAGTAAGTCTACCTGAGGCCCTAAAACGTAGTTGAGATCCCTATTCCAAGCCTTCCCTCGAAGACAATTATGGTCCCTAAACCACTATGATGCTACCGAAAATTCGACAGCATAACGGCATACATATAGGGAACCCAAAATTTTCTCTACACCTGGAAACAAGAACAATGCACTTCTATAAACACAAATGGGTCAGAATCGCATCCAAGCTCCAACCACCACTCCAACAGACATTTAGCCCATCCTCCAATAACATAACACAATCCAAAACAGTCATGAATCAAACATATCAAACATACTTAAACGTGAATCAGAAGACGCCACAGAACTAAGAGGCCCTCATATCGTTGTCATGCTTCACGACTCAACACAACATACCACACTTATTTAACTCCACAAGCATAACACACTTAAGTCATGTCCAAATAAGCAACACTTAAATCATGTTCAAGTAAGTATACCACATTCCAAGGAAAATTAGACCAAAGCATAAAAAAACTCAACCAAGACTTCATTTCACTACCATTAAGCATACAATGGTTCCAAAAGCAACTATGCTATGTCCAAAAGCTACTTACACCAAGGACAAAACTTAAGCTCAAACCCAAACCACGCTAGTCTTGCAACTTTTTTCAATCACATGATACAATGCATAGAGTTAAATCCAACGACTACTTACGTTAAGGCTAACTCAACATGCTACAACTAACCTTAACATTTTCATACTATTCTCATGCTTCAAAATGAATCAATCAAGCTTATTGGCATCCAAGGGAAAAACTTAGATCTTAAATCCAACCCATGTTTGCACATCTAAATACACAATTAAATGGGTTCAAGCATAGAACTTAATCCAATGGCTACTTACCTTAGCTAAATAATTTGCTTGACACAAATGTGCTCCTTAGCTTCCAAACTCCCTATCCAACAACACCAAGATGGACAAATATCCTCAAATCAAAAGGGGTTTTATTCCAAACTCACACCTAGGAACCAAAGTAAATTTTGGAATGTTTTAACACCCCAAACTCACCTAAAAACAGAAACGGAGCTTGTTGTCCGGGCTAACAAGTCCACTCCAAAATGACAATTAACTCCTTAGATGCTAAAAAGAACAATGAAAACCAAAGCTAACATCAATGGGTACTCACCTAACATGGGTAAGCCATTGAAAACTTGACTTAAATCACTTACCCAAAGACGAACCCGCTCAAAGATGCTGAAACTTGGAGATTCAACACCACAATCGTCGGATACGAAGAGAACGCTTGTTGAACGGAAGAAATAATGAATGGGTAACAACTAAACTCAAAAACCAACCAAGAAAAAGCTTTTAAACACTTGCCCACTAGACAAAACACCGGAAAAACGTTGAAAACGCCCCTGAAAAGCTGCTGGTCGCGCCTAACGTTACTACCGCCGGAAAAACTGCTAATTCGAACACACCCACGCTACCGCTGTCAAAGAGATGGACTGCCACCGCCGTGCTCCCACGCTCACTGGCGAAGGACTGACGTCGGCGTCGAGGACGAGGGACGGAGTTGCTGGGCTCGATCGAAATGAAGAAGAAGAAGAAGGGAATGGAGCTGTTGGCGGTTGAATGAAGAAGAAAAGGGATGGGGCTGCTTGGAGAGGCTCACGGCAACAAGGAAGGAAGAGGAAAAAGGAGTTGGCTGTGTGGCTCAAAGTAAAAGAGGAACTAGGGCTAACTTCAACTTCGAGGAAATTATAAAAATGCCCCTCAACTATACCAATTAACAAAAACCCATCAATTTGAAACATTCCTTCACTTAAACTTTTAATTTAAACCTAATTGTACACAAAATTAGGAAAAATCAAGCTTTACCTCAATTTGCCGACGTTACAAGTCCAATACAGGGTTAGACCACTAGACAGCGGTTAAGAATATCCTCGAGTATCTTCGGAGAACGAGGAACTACATGTTGGTGTATGGGGCTAAGGATTTGATCCTTACAGGATACACCGGACCGCAAAATAGTAACTGCTAGTTGTAACACCGTTAACTAGTTAGGTTTCTATTTCACTAGGATGACTTAGGCAACTTAGTCTAAATCCTGAGTGGATTATGGACTCCTGTTCACGAGGGATTGTCCTTTGATTTGTATGGGTGAGAGTGACCAGTACACCGACTCAATAAGCCTACCATTTTGGGGACTAGACCAAGTGGGGAGCTGGAAAAATAATCACACAAGATGGAATTCACTCCTTTCCAACTTTTGAGGAAGTAGATGAGTGTTCCCTTAAGTGGTATCTTCGGGTCTTGAACAAAGGGCCCTACCCTCTCACTGGCTCGAGAGGGGATTCTGTTTGATGGTTGGACCATAAACAGGTTGTTCATTAGAGGATCACTGGTACTTAAGGAGGTAGAGGTAACTCAGGGGTAAAACGGTAATTTGATCCAACTGGAGTTACGAACACTCGTGAAGGACTAACTTGCTGTTATTGGTCTATATCTGTGGACACAGAATCATGTCTGCAGTGAGAAGAGTGCAATTGTGGGTCTTTACTGTTGTGAACCCACAATTAACGAAAATTGATTAATTGGTTAATGAGTTTAGCCGATTATATCTCATATCATTGGAGCTTCTGATCTACAGGTCCATTAGGTCCTACTAGTAGCTCATAAAGAGACCTGAGACAATTAAGTATTAAATGTAAATTGAAAGTGTTCAATTTATTTAGGGGAATCATATAATATATGTTGATACATTATAATATAAAGTCTATGAAACTTTATAATATAATTTTGAATTAATTTCAAAATTATTTCTTGAGAGAAAATATTTGAAAGTGTTCAAAAAATTAATATGAATTGGATTCATATTAATAAAATCCCTAAAATTAAATACATGATATTTAATTGGGTAATTAATTAATTATGGAATTAATTAATTATTTATTTAAATTAGATATGAATAAGATAATAGATCTTATTCATGACATTTTCCTATAAAGAAAAGGTATTGGCCTTTTCCTATAAATAGGACCTCTGGGGTGGGGTGAAAGGCATCCCATTCATTCTCCTACTCTCAGAGAATTCTCCTGAAGGCTCCCACCAGTCTTCTGCATCTACTAGTCTCAGAGTCATATCGGTGTAGCCATAGTGGTAGTGTTCGCAATAGTTCGTGATTATTTCACAACCAGTTGGTGAATTTAATCTGAGTCGTCAACAAGAGTAAGTAACTTGTTACTATATAAATTAGATTTAGATCTAATATTTTTGTATGATTAGCCTTAATATAAATCTAGAATAGTTCTAAGTTTATTGCCAATGTATTGGTATTTTAGATTAAACAAAATTAACTACGAATCGGTCTCAATCACACTTCCGCTTCACAGAATTATGGAATTCCAATCCCTTCAATTTCGCGGTCCGGTCTTATACAAACTCATTGCATAGGATACCCCCACTCACATGTCCCCTACACGAATGAAAGTGTTAATATCTAAATTACGGAAGCAATTTTGGATCCTAGTCACTTAAAAAGCTCAATTTGATCAAACTTTGCATGTTGTTCTAAAGAAGAAAAACAAAGACATGAATTGCCTCTTTAATTCGTGAAATTGGTTGAATCCTTTTGTTGTTTTTCTTCTCCAATAAGTCACAAACCACCACTTGATCTTCCTTGCTATCCTCAACCTTTGGAACGGATTGTGGGATCCTCTAGTGATGAAATTTGATGGGAAAAGCTTGAAGAACAAGCTATGGAGGTGGGTTTTGGTGTGGAGTGATTTATAATCTTTAAACCAATTTATAAATTTTGTCAAAAAGAAAAAAATTATTTATAATTAATTTCCAAAATCATTTTAGTTATTTTTTTTTTTTTTAGAATAGATCACTTTAGTTACTTCATAGTTCATTGGGCTTGAGATTTGATTATTTGGTTTTTGGGGCAACTAGATAAATGGCTATTTTTAGTTGGGCATTTTGAAAAATGGTCATATGATTTTTCCATTTGAAAAATGGTCAATTGCTATTTTTAGTAGGTTTTTTTTACAACGAATCAGACGAAAATGCCCCTGAACCGATCAATTCAAATACAGCGTAAATGCAGTGAATTATAAATACAAATACAACATAAATTTAGGAGAGAATCTAGGGTTTACCCTTAAATTAAGGGCCCATTGAAAATCAATAACAAACATAACAAATAAGATAACAAAAATCAACTAATTAGCACGAATCAAGGGAGATAGTTGTAGAATTAAATATATATATATATATATATATTGTTAACTCTTACCTTAAAAATAGGGAGTGCATGAAAATGATTGAATCGGTTAACTTGTGTGTATTTAAATTACTAAATTCATTTAGACACAAAACCCTATTTTCTTTTCCAAACCCTCACCAAATATTGTCTAGTTGGGTATTCAATAACCTAACTTCAAAATGTACTTAGTAAACTTGCAAATAATTTCAATATTGAAAAACAGGAAGAAATCATTACTCACAAATGGTTATTGGAACAATAAAAAACATTCAAGTTTATAAAAAGAAAAATTATGCAAATACAGTGTATTCAGTAAACAAATTATGCAAATACAGCGTAAACTAATAATTTACTATGCTAAACATCAAATCATCTAAAAAACGAGAAAAATTCATTACTCACTATTTCCCTCCAACTTAATTCGAAAATTGGGATTTAGTATTCACCTTGTTTTTTTAAAAAAAAATCTGAAACCCTTGAGATTCTTCCCATTTTCTTCGTTTTGTGCGGTCTTTCCCATTCTCATCTTCTTCGAACCATTACAAACGAAATTCTTGAGAAACCTCCGATTTTCTTTTGGGCACCTTCCTCCAAATGCTTCTTCCTCCAAATGTTTCTTCCTCCTTCCTCCAAAAGCTTTCGTTTGGAAACCAGTAAAGACTTTGAAAAAAAACAAGAAATACTTTGTGTTGGAAAATAGGATACAAAGAGGAAAATAATGATAGATAAATACAAAATACAGTATTTAACACATACCTATGATGTAGATCAATAACCCTTTCAATGGCGATATGAACGACAGAGCAAAAAAATCGATGGATGGCAAAAAGTTGGAGAAAACGATGAAGATGCTAATTAGATAATTAAAATATAAGAATCTAATCGAAAATTAAAAATGAAAACCTAATTTCTATGTAATCTTTTATTTTTAATAAAGATAAAATTTGAATTTGAATTTTGAGAGATATATAGGAGAGAGAAGATAGATACTGTAATTCCTTGATTTATGGGATAAACTGTTTTGTTTTTTTTTTTTTGTTTTTGTTTTTTTAAAATTAAATCAGATGGTGGCTTCCTACAAATAGGGTGTGAACATGAAACTTGACTCAAGGGTATAATTGGAAAGACAGTCCTCACGAAAATAGGTTAAAAAAACGGTTTAGCCATTTTTCATTAAAAAATCCGATTTGGCCATTTTTCAAAACTACCCTGTAATTTTTAGCCATTTCTAAGGACTTCCCTTGGTATTTTTTTAGGCGGCCCAACCCAATAAGAAGATAGATTGTCAAATGTCAACCCATGTGTTTGAGAGATTGACTATGTATTGCCATCGTCGTGATGCTAATACTTTTTTTTATTATTATTATTTTATTTTTTTAATATCAAAGTTGACGCTAATACTCGTTGATGCATGGTTCTCGGCATTAAACAAGTAATGTAATTTTAAACGCGTAGTTGTTAAAATAATAAAAATCTTATATTTTATATTGATTTTTTTTTAGTAAAAAATTATATTAATGTTGACACTTATTAAAACTTAAATGAAAAGCTTCTCAATGATGTAGCGTCCCTGATTTTATATATAAAGTATGACAATATAAGTTGATTAGACGACTTTAAATTAGTTGGATTGGAGCACAAAATAGATATATCATCAACGTGTATAGTGTGTGTATATATGTGAGTAATTAGAACAATTGAAGATGAAGTAAAAAAAGATACACATTGTTTTTTTTCTTGGTTATGGTACAACTAAAGCATTGACATCTAAAACAGATTGACATCTTGAACTCTTGGTTATGGTACAATTCCCTAAGGAAGAAGATGAATTTCTTCAGCAATTTACTTCCTTTTTATAGAGGGAAGATAGCTGAAGAAAGTGACCAGGGATTGACACCAAATTACCCAAGATTAAGTGGGTAATTTGCTGGCTAATTTAAGGGGAGTGCATGGGTTTAGTCACCATGCACTCCACCTCCTAAAAATCAATTTAATTTTGAATTTCTAAATTCAAAATTATCTTGATTTTTAATTTTTAATTATTATATATTAATAATCGGAAAAATTCAAAATCCAATTTTAATTTTCCAATTTAAAATTAATTCAAAATTAATTTAAAATAATTATTAATTAATTTAATATCTAATATTAAATTAATATTTTGCCATCAATCCCAAACATTTTCGAAATTTTATTTTCAACCATGAATCCTTATTCATGTTTTCAGTATTTAAATCATATTTAATTATTAAATCTCTCACAACCCGGTTTACACAAAATCCGACGTATCAATAACGTCAAACACATCAAACCATTTCCCTAAACTAAAATCGAACTAATTCATATTCTATCCATCATATTGTTCCAAAGGTTAGTCTCAAGCTAGCAAGGGGACCTAATGGACCTACAGATCATGGGCTCCAACGGTACGAGGTTTAACCGGCTAAACCCTTTTAACCTAGTTAACCAACATCCATTAACTACCGGGACACTCCACTATAGCCTAGTAGTTAAACTCCTCTCACTGTAGATATATTTTCGTCCACTCGATATAACCATGATTAGTAAGTCAATACTTCACAAGTCGTTTGTTACTATAGCTAGGTCAAATGTCCGTTTTACCCTCATAACACATCTTTGTTCCTTAAGTCCACTAGTCCTCTAATGAACAATTTGTTTATGGTCCAACCACTAAACAGAGTCCCTCTCGGGTCAATGAGAGGGTGGGGCCCCTTGTTCAAGCTCGGAGTCATCACTTAATGGAACAACCTCTCTACTATCCCTGATTCGGGTAGGAGTGAATTTCATCTTGCTACACTATGTCCCCAGCTATCCATCTAGTCTTATCCCCAAAATGGTAGGCTTATTGAGCGGCACTATTGGGCCGCTCTCACCCATGCAGATCAAAGGATAATCCTAAACGAACAGGTGTTCATAGCAAGCTCAGGATTAAGATCGAGTTACCTATGTCATCGCATGAAAAAGTCAGTCTTAACAGTAAACGGCGTTATAAAGCAAGAGTGACTTGTTTCTCGGTCCTGTTTTATGTAAACATCTTTTACACAGGATGCCCCTACTCGCATGTCTCTACATGAACGATCCAAGATCACGTCGTTTGCCTCATTCGCAAAGTAACTCGCATCCATAGTGTTACCAGGATAATGTACCCAGTCTTATCCATTTACTATAGACCATTTAGGTTATATACTCAAACTTGATCCCTGTCTATATCCACGATATAGTTCGAGTATTTCATATTATAACCATGGATGTTTCTATTGGATTTAAGATATAAAACAAACAATTCCACTGAATAACATCTTTATTATAAAAGGATTACAAAACTTAAGCTTTAGGACATAAAACCCAACAACGAACGCGTTGGATCATTACGTTTGTATCAAATATAAAGTGGGTCGTATCCATAGTGTCACCAGGATAAGGTACCCAGCCTTATCCCTATACTATAGACCCTTCAGGCTGTCTCTTGAACAGTGATCCCCGTATGTCTCCACATACAGTTTAAGACTCATCCCCCAGCCTAGAATGTTTAGTTTATTGGATTAGGGTTATTTAGGAAAGATATACATATAGACACAATAACTCTTTATTGAAAAAAACATCAACTAATATTTTATATATGTTCGATCAACTATTACATTTACTATCTACGAGTTTTAGGACATAAAACCCAACACTTGAGATGACTTCAAATTCAAGAGCAAGTGTGTCAACCCTCAAGTAAAGCGCGCACACACAAGAGAGAGAATCAGAGTATTATGTATAAGAGATTGTACTACACTCACAACATTAATACAAATACAAATTCATTCCACATATCTCATTCTTTTGAAGTTACGAACTTACGTGTGAACCATGACTTATAGGGTTTATTTCAAACAGCGAAGGTATAATATATATTGGGTTCATTTCCACCTAGAATTGTTAGTGTTATGTCATGTTATGATTCAACAATATAAAATTTTCCTTTGGACTTATTTCAATGCTCTCCTTATAATCCACTTGTTCATTTGAAAAAAGAAATATTGAAAGACCCAAGGGAGGTAGAAAATAGTCTCAAAGTGCTTTTGAATTAGTGTGTTTGATATGCTTTTAAAGTTGTTTAAGGGTATGTTTGGTTTAACTTTTCAAGTGTTTAATTTTGAAGAAAAAAAAATTGAAAAAATTTCTAGCATTTGGCAAAATAAACCATTTTGAGAGAAACACTTGCAAGAAAATTTTTTAAAAGGAGTTTTTTAGTATATAATAACTTGTGTATATAAACACTTATGAGGAAATGTCACAAAACATATGAGTGTTTAAATTCTAAACAATTTTTATACAAAATGTTTTTTAAAAAATGAATTCTTGAAAAACATTTAAACTAAAAAATATTTCAAACGAACCTGATTATGGAGGATAGAAGTGTTTTTTTAAAAAGAAATGGTCGTGTTTGATTAAAATTTTAAGGAGTGTCTTAAATCCATTAAAATTACTTTTAAAAATGTTTTGTAATTAAAAGTTGGTTGATAAATTCTAAAAATCCATAAAAGTAACGCTTAGAATTGCAAGTATTTAATTAATTTCTTGCAAAAAAAAAAAAAATAGAAATATCTCAACCACGATGAGCATCTCACAACCCAAAGCTCAAGGTTATGAATGAAGCCGAAGCATGTAGGTGCTAGATATGGTATCAAAATAAGTGTGTTAGATACGATATCTTATAACAATCAACTAGCTAAAACATTGAACAAAAAGTCAGAGTTTTGAATCTCTTACTCCCATATGTTGTATTGTACAAAACAAATAACTAAAACCTATATTATACTAATGGTTTCATGATTTTGAAGTAGTCTTAAGAGTTTGGAAAGAGGATTCCAACATATCTTAAATTGTTCAAAGAGAGTCCAAACAAAATATTTATGAGAAAAAAAAAGTATAACTGCCAAAAAATTTGTTGCAATGAGCCAATAGTGGCATTTGACATGGTATATAGACTTAAAAAACCGATACATAATATAATTTGTTGAGATGACAATGATGTGCTAGTAAACGTTTCTTTTTTTTTTTTATAGGAAACAAAACCATTTCATTGATGTATGAAATAGATACAAAAGATTAACCTATCATAGGAAACTTACAAGAGACATTTCCAATTGGATATGAGAGAAGAGAGGGAGTAATTACAAAAAATAGATGTGTGTCTACTCCAATACAGAGCTAGAAAGGATGCAGATTCAATAAGGGATGCAATGCTTTGGTTCTTATCGGAGAAGATCCTAGCATTTCTTTCTAGCTAAAGGGACCATAAAAATGCATACAGAAAATTCAGCCAGATGATTTTTTTGTCCTTTCTAAAGGGATGACCAATAATGGCAAAAGATAGAAGAGTGTGGATATCCGCAGGTCGGGCACATTGCCATCCAAAGGCTTGTTGAAGATAGCTCCAAAAAGCTGATGCAAAATCTTAGCAGTTAAATAAGTGAGCTTGAGTCTCTTGGGCTTTGAAACACATGATACAGCAGCTGGGAGATAGATTTGTTGCAGGATTTCTTCTTTGAATCATATCCGCATTATTGATACAAGCATGACTAAGTTCCCAAACAAAAAACTTAACTTTTTTCGGCATAGGGCCCTTCCACAACTGTCCATAGAGATTAGTTCTGTTGTGCTGTGATGAAGAAGCCAAATGTCTTGTGAGAGTTCCTGTGGAGAAAAATCCAGAATTTCCAAAGCACCAAAACCAAGAGTCTTCAGTATTATTTATGGAGAAATTGGTGAGATTGTGAGATAAAGAAGCCCACTCAAGGATATCCTCTTTTGTAAGGTTCCTTCTCAATTGTAAGTTCCAAGAACCATTAATCGGATTCCATAATTCAGCAATTGTAGCCTCCTTTTTGAGAGACAAGTTATACAATGATGGGAACTGGGTCTTGAGGAGAGATGAGTCGAGCCACATGTCTTCCCAAAAAGGAGTTTTAGTGCCTTTTCCAACCCTGTATTCAATGTTGTTATAAGATGTTGCAGCTTATGTATAGACTTCCATGGACCCTTGGAGGAGCTAAGCGAGAGGTCTCCCAACTTAAATGGATTATGAGCTAATCCATATTTGGTGGCAATGACATTCCTCCATAGAGCTTCAGGTTCAGAATTGTATCTCCAAATCCACTTTGCTAAGAGAGAAATATTTTTCTTGTGTATATCATAGATGCCTAGGCCTCCTTCAAGAACAGGGGCTTGAATAGTGGACCACTTGAGAAGGTGACAACCTTTCTTCTCGATTCCTCCTCTCCAAAGAAATGATCGGTACATCTTCTCAATCTCCTTGGAGACTTTTTAGGAGCTAGGAATAAGGAGAGATAGTAAATGGGAAGATTAGATAAAGTAGCTTGGATAAGGGTATGTCTCCCACCTTTGGAGATGTTGTGTGATCCCCAAGAGAGCAATCTTCGCTGAATCTTTTCAATAACAGAGGTCCAAAAGCTGGTTTTCCTCGGGTTGCCATTGAGAGGGAGGCCTAAATAGGAGATCAGCTAGGAGCGAATCTTGCATCCAAAAACCGTGGCCAATAGAGATGCTTGTTGAGGGTCAATGCCAATGCTCAAAAATTCTATCTTCTGTCTGTTGATTTTCAGTCCCGAAACACCCTCAAAAGAGTAAATAACCTTGTGTAGATTCACAATATGATCCTGTTTAGGTGAGGAGAAAAGGATGGTATCATCGGTAAACTGTAGGTGGGTGATATTCACTGTCCGAGGGTTGTAACCGACCCGAGAGCCTTCGATGGAGCCAATTTGTTCAGCCGATAATAACATCCTACTAAGGCAATCAGCTACCATAATGAAAAGGAAGGGAGAGAGGGGGTCTCCCTGTCTGAGACCTCTAGAAGCAATGATTTTACCTCTAGGTTTGCCATTAATAATAATAGAGTAATTAGTTGAAGAGATGCATCCTCGAATCCATTTCCTCCATAGGGGACCGAAGCCTTTAGCTATTAAAACCTCATCAAGAAAATCCCAGTCAACAGTGTCAAAGGCTTTCTCTAAATCAAGCTTGATGACCACCCATTGTCTCTTTCTCCTATTGCATTCATCGATTAATTCACTGACAATAAGAGAGGCATCCAAAATCTGTTTGTTCCCCACAAAGGCTAATTGGTAAGGAGATATAGTGGCTGGAAGGACTCTTTTAAGGCGCTCTAAGAGGACCCGAGCAATAACTTTGTAAAGACAGGTAGTCAAACTAATAGGTCTATATTCCCCCACTGTTTTAGCACCAATCTTTTTAGGGATGAGGCAGATGTAGGTCTCGTTGAGGCTAGCATTGATGATTCCACTCTTAAAAAAATCATTGAACACTCCCTTTATGTCGTCTTTGAGGGTGTTCCATGATTTTTTGAAGATTTCGGTCGTGAATCCGTCCAGGCCAGGTGTTTTATTCGAGCCCAAATCTTGTACTGCCTTGAAGATTTCAGCCTCAGTGAATGGGGTTTCTAAGGCAGCTTGCTGGTCCAGGGATATGGGGTTCCAATCACTGATATTAGGCAGAGGGGTTCTATTGTTCTGTTTAGTGAAAAGCTTTTTGTAAAAAGCAATGAATTCCTTCTCTATGTCCTCATCATTGGTAAGACTGTTTCCAGAAACTAATAGAATTTCTGTGATGGTATTCTTTCTTCTGTTGGTGGCCATAATTCTGTGAAAAAAGGATGTGTTTAAGTCCCCTTCCTTAAACCATTTTAACTTACATCTTTGGTGCCATAAAATCTCCTCGGATGCCGCTATAGAAATCAAATCAGCCTTTATCTGGACCCTTCTATGAATATCATCTTCTGAAATAGGACCGATTTCTTCTGCCTTATCAATATTTGCTAGTGCCGACTCCAAAAGTTTCCTTTTTTCCGATTGGAGGCCAAAAACTTATTTGTTTCATTGCTTCAGCTCCTTTTTAAGACCTTTGAGCTTTTGAATAAATCCATGTCCGGGCCATCCAGTCAAGGGATTTGTCTTCCACCATGCCTCGACAGTAAGAGGGAAGGAGGAATGAGACAGCCAGGCATTGACAAATCTGTATGGAGGAGGACCCCATCGTTGATTCCCTAAAGTGAGGCAAAGCGGATAGTGATCTGAAGTGACTCTATCCAGTTTGCGAAGCACAGCTAATCCAAATTTAGAAGAGATATTATCCGTGATAAAAAAACATGTCAATAAGCGACGTCGATGGATTTGGCCTGAAGCTAGACCAAGTGAATTTGCCATTCGATAGAGGGATGTCTTGTAGGGCTGCTGCGTCAATGAATTGGTTAAATTTCCTCATGGCACAAGATGGGGTTGTTGAGGGGGGAGACCGATCCCAAGACCAGCGGGTGATGTTAAAATCACAAGCAATAATCCAATTTGGTGAGCATAGGGCCTCTAAATCAGCAAGTTCACGCCAAAACATCTTCCTTTCTCAAAAGATATTAGGGCCATATACCCCTGTTATCCAAAACGAAAAGTCATCAGCGAGAGAAAGGTTTATGGATAGGAAAAAATACCTTCGATAACCTCTATAACAATGAAGGTGGATTCATTCCATAGAATGGCAATACCCTCGGATGCGCCTTCAGAATCACGGGAGGCTCAGGCAATATTCCTAGAGCTCCAAATGGACTTGATCATCCGTCTGTCAATATTGGCTAGCTTTGTTTCTTGGAGAATCACCATAGATGGATTGTGGGAGGAGAGAAAATTTTTTATGAGGGCCCATTTTTTCCAGGAACCCAAGCCTCTGACATTCCATGATATAAAAATCATGAGTTAACTTACGACCCTTCCACAAGGTACCCAGCTGGGGTCTTGTCATAGTTAACCGTGGAGTGTAAACTTTGGATCTCTTTTACCCATTTGGCCTTTTTTTTGGCAGTAAGGGATGTCTTCTACTTGCTAGGCATGGGCATAATGCACATACCATGTTCAGTCAACCATGGAAAGATCATGGGGAGGTAAACAGCTAGGTCAATTTTGTTGTCCTCTGCATATGAGGCTCTTCGATTTGCAAGGGGATAGGGTCTTCTATAAGAGGCACCTGTTCTTGGTCGAGATCAAAGAGTCTGGTAATCGTGGGAGGGGATATCTGGTTCTGTGTCACTTTTTCGGGCGTTGATGATGAGGATCGGATCATGGTTGTGGAACAGGGAGAGGATAAAAAGCCTTCTGAGTCTGAAACAGTGAGGGATGTATTTGTGGAATGCTTATTGCAGGTGATGAGGTAGGTTTTTTTGTTGTTAATAAAAATGGGCTTTTTATTATCAACAGGGTAATGGATAGGGCTTTTTGGTGGGCCAGGTGGGGGAGAAGGGTTGGTTATGAGTGGGCTTTTCTGTCTTTGGTCAAAAGGTAGGGTTTGCTCGGGGGCTGTGTTTGGACAAATGAAATTGGAGGATTTTGGGGATTGGGGCTCTGGGGTGATATGCTGTGCCAGTGGGGCCCTCTCTGATATAGCCGCAAACATTGATGTGACTAGTCCCTCACTGGGGGCCTGTGGAAAATCACTTCGGTACAGAGACTGTTCTTTTTCCGTATTTGTTACATCAGTCACGTTGGTGGCGCGTGTGTTGTGGAAACTTTCACTAACCTCGTCGGATTTTCTATCCTCAACGCGTGGGTTACCAGAAGTCATCGTAGAAGATGGTATTTTGCCATGGATTCCGGCAACGTAGCCAATGTTGTACTCCTCCATGAAAAAAGGGTCAATGGATACAGAGATGGGACTGTTGGAGGCTGAGAGGAGGTGAACAATGGCTGGAAGAAAACCTAAAGGATTTTCCTTGACTTTGATTCCTATCTCCATCATATCCATACGAGATAGGGTTTTGTTTGTTGTTTCCAAATATCCCCCACATTCATCTCCAATAATCTTGAAGATATCGATAAACCATTTGTCTAGAGGTAAGTTACGGACTTTTATCCAACCGCCATAAGAGGGGACTTTAGGGTTACTCAGCATAGTTTCAGCACTTCATGGGTGAAAATGAACTTGGAAGTTTTCAATCTTATACCACCCCTTAATGTTAGCTATTATCCGGGCTTGTTCTTCATCTTTGCAAGCGAGGAGGGCTTTATCGGGTTGAATGGGACTGATAGATGATAAAGCAAATAGATGTTGTTGTAAAGCCCTTAGGATATCGTACCAACTATCATAGAAGAATTTTCTCTGTATAATGACCGAGGATGACAGATACAGAGCAGCGAACTATTGGTTTGATGGTGTTGGAGCTTCTTCCAAAGGTTGTTGGTGAATGGGTGGGTTGTGAACCCTATGTTTCGCCTTTAATGCATCCTTGTATGGGGTATTGTTCCTTCCGTTGTCTATCAGTCGTGGTTCTTTGGTGGCTCCATTGTTGTTGCGGGAGTTAATGCAGTTAATAAGGCTGCGCCAACCTTTTCGATTCTCACCTACATGTACGATGAGCTTATTAATACCCCCATTCGGTCTAAGCTTAGCTATCTCAGCTGAGTGTCCTCTCTTGCTCGATATTTTTTCTACCCAAAAGACTGCTTCATCTACTCCGGTCTCAATGAAGAATTTCTGGGTCAGGGGAAGGTTGCAAAGTCTATCGAAACAGGATTGGAGCCAAGATAAAGTCTCGTTTGAGAGTGTCAGGGTGAAGCTTTTTTCCTTGGTGGCTTCGGTGAAACGAAAAAAGCTTGGGTTCTTTTGGTCGGAGGTGATGGAGAAAGTCTCTCTTTCTATCTTAAAAGAATTGGTTGTGGAGACTGTCATGGTTGGATGGTCTGTTCAATGATCGACGGCGGTTGGGAGGGGAGAGGGTCATGGTGAAAAGGTGGGGGGTGATCGGCGGGGGGATGGGTGACGGGGAGGGGGGGAGAAAGGTAGAGAAAATGAGAGAGTCATGAGAGAGAGTTTTTATGCAGGTATGCTTGTCATACCTTTATCTTTTCGATGTGCTAGTAAACGTTTCACGTACTAATGACCAAACATCGATGGTTTAGTGTGGTTAACACACATTCACATAAAAAATGGATGATTAATAAAATGACACAACTAAATGCAGCAAAAAGAAAAGGAAAAAAAAAGACTATAATGACTTTCCTATACCTATGATCAATAATAAATTTAAATGAAAGACTTTAAATTAAAAATTAAAAAAATTAAAAATAGAAAATAAAAGGGGACAAAATGGGTTATACGTATATACACCATCTTTTGAAAAACATTTGTCGTTAACTTATTTACACCCTTTTATTTTTTTTAATTTAAGTTCAACAATTACAAGAGTGAGAATTCGAACTATCGACTTTTATAATGATAATTAATGCTTTATCCACTAGATTGACAATTTCATATACACTTTTAAATTAAAGGGTATTATTCAGAAGAAATAAAGGAAACAAATATATATATATATATATATATATATATATATATATATATATATATATATATTTATTGTACTAGATATTCTTGCTAATGTACTATGTAGAATAATTTTATGGGTGATCTAAAATGTATTTTGATGGGCTATCAACTTTTTTTTTAATCAATTCATGTAAGTGTAGGATTAAGGCCAAAGCGAGCATAGCTCAGCGGTAATTGGCATGTACCATCGACCATGAGGACAAAATGGGTTGAAACATTTTGTGTAAAAATTGTTTAGAGTTTAAACACTCATATGTTTGATTACATTTCCCCATAAACGTTTTTATACCCAAGTTATTATATACTTCAAAACTCTTTTTAAAAACTTTGTTTTCAAGTGTTTCTCTCAAAATGATTTATTTTTTAATCTCTTTTGTTAATAAGCCATTTTTAGTAGTTACCAAATACTAGAATTTTAATATACCCTTAGCTTTTAAATATAAAAAATGGAAAGTTACAAGGTACAAGAAAAAATTAAGTCTCAAAGAAATTATTGAGTTGATAACATTTTAAGATTTTTTAAAGAGTATTTTAGAGTATTTTACAAGGTACAAGAAAAAATTAAGTATGCTTTGATCCACGAATTATAATACAAATTGAATCTCATTCTCCCATGGTCAAGGACCTCTTGAAAATGGAAAACAAGAAAAACATCAATAAAAACTCATGAAATAGGGCCTTGAGGATTAAGCATGGAACCCAAATTCATGTGAAAAAGTGCATGGATAGCACATTCACAAGAAATTACAAAAGGATTTTAACTACAATTGTGAAATTGGTTCCTCAAAAAGTCTAAGATTATGGAGACATAAAACAGGATCTTGAGACTTGTTACCCACTTTTGTTGTTGATGTCTGTCCACACAACATAACTGAGAAACTCAAAAAGTGTTGAGATAATGAAGAAATTAAACAAGGTTGGTTCTCAAAGTTGTGTCGCCCGTCCCCGATGTTGTTTCTTTTGAATACCCTCAATCGAGTCGTTCCATCTGCAATCAAAATAAGATACTTTGACATTCAACATCAACACTTGGCCAATTTATATAAATTTCTTGTTTTTCTTTCAAGACGACAACATATTGAACAACGATGAAACATGAGAGTGAACTATAACGTACCTTCCAAAGACCGTCGTTAAGGTAATGCATATTGTCCACTCCAATCCCTTTGTTTGTCGCCCTTCTGTAAAATTACAGGAGTAATTTTGTTCAGCTTAAAGCATATAAAAAGTTTGACTTTATCGACACCAAGTCAACTTGAGAGTGATATTTGTCACTAAGAAAAAGTTGATTTGTTAAGTAAGCAGTACATTATATTCAGAAAAACAAATTCAAAATTTGATAGTTCCTTCAATTTCTTAAGTTTCGTTTGATAACCATTTTGTTTTTTGACTTTTGTTTTTGGAAATTATACTTGTTCCCTTGTTCCCTTGTAATTTTTTGGCATATTTTTCACCTCCCTTGAAAACACATTTGAATTCTATGTCAAATTTAAAAAATGAAATCAAGTTTTTCAAAACATTTTTTTTAGTTTTCAAATTTTGGCTTGGTTTTTTAAAATGATTTTGAAAGGCAGGTAATAAAACAAAAAAACTATAAGTAGATGTCTTGTTTATAAGCTTGATTTTCAAAATCAAAAAACCAAAAACAAAATGACTATCAAACCAGACTTAAATTAGCTCTCTTTTTTAAAAAAAACTAAAATTTAAGGTTTTAAAAAGTAAAAACCAAACAAAGAAAACAACCCTTTAAAATTTCAAGCCCCATTTGATAACCACTTGGTTTTTTTTTTTTTAGAAAAATAAAAATTAGGATTGTTTTCTCCCAATCTTATTACAACGGTTTTCATCTTTGTTAAGGACACATTTGAATTCTTAGCCAAATTCTAAAAACAAAAACAAGTTTTTGAAAACTAATTCTTTAAATTCTCAAAATTTGACTTGGTTTTTGAAAACAAAACAAAAAAAACTCAAAGGTGAGAGTAGTGGTTATAATCATAATTTTCAAAAACTAAATGATTATCCCAGGCCAACCATTTTTAGTTTTCAAACCTTGACTTAGTTTTTGAAAATATCGAAAGAAGGTATATAACAATACGAAGAAACCTATAGGTGGAAGTAGTGTTTATTATCTTCATTTTCAAAAACCAAAGGGTTTAATAAACGAGATCTTCATTTTCAAAAATAAAACAAATTCATCATCAGATGGGATCTCAATTAAATAACAATTTTACTCACATTTCCTTTGCTGACATCTTGGTGAAGCCAATTGCAAGAGCATGTTGCTTCCCTTCTGCCATTATTGCCTGAAAATGTTTGGGTATTCATCAAACAAAACCTCAAAACCTACTAATAAATGTGATAATCACCCAACAAACACAAAATTGAACCAACAATCGACATTTTGAGTCAGCAGATAAGAGCAAAAAATAGTTTACCACAGGTGTTTCCGCTTCGACTTCATCATCCAAGGCACCCCCAGGAGATGTTAGACCAGGACACATTATGTTAGCACCAGCAAGGACAAACTTTATTGCACCTCTGTCTACTTGTAATTTCTTCATAATATTAGGATCTGCAAACCAAATAGGATGATACAAGTCATATTCTGAAACTAAGGTTTTAGAATGATAGGATTCAGTGAAGAACAAACAAAAAGGTTCGGTTACTAAAGTTTTTATTTATTTATTTTTTGGAAACCGACCTTCCGAGAAAAAAATGAAAGAATAGGTCATACAAAAAAACCAGCCACAAAAAGGAGCCAAACTAAAACACAAACGGGCTCCAATCTAATAAAATAAGACAAATCTAGTAAGGGACTAAAGCTCTACAAAACTGCACGGCAACCAGCATGCCAAAGAAACCAGCCCTTATCCTGAAAGGGGGCATGAAGGCTTGGTAATTGAAATATCAGATACAACAGACTAGTTTGGTTGGCCAGACAACCATTCAAGGAGGCGTGTGATCAAGATATCGAACTTTGCTTAAGTGGTGAGTAATGAAGCCCTGGAGGAAGTGGTTGTGTGAATCTGGAACTATTCTCTATCGAGATTTTCCTACTACCAAAAGTATCAGGGCTTCTAAGGCTTCAAAAGGCTATATGGTTTTTTTTTGTTGAATTATGTAAGAAGAGCAGTCAGCTGTAACATGATCAAACAATAAAGCTCCAGAACCTTCTCCAAAATGGCATTAATTCAACTACTAATGAACTCTCATTTGCATCATTTCCAAAATGATGGTAGCTGATTTTTTGGGACCAAATCAGGCTTTTTCCAACTTGGTGCACTCTCCATAGTGACTTTTGTAACTGTAGTCTTTTGCAAATTTTTGCCAATTGGGAACCCTTTTTGTAATTCCCTTGGCGAGATGGGGATAGCTCATCTCCTGTTTTGTATATTCCTATTTTCCCTTTAATGAAATTGGTTTGTTTCCTATCTTTAAGAAAAAATGATGGTCGCTGTTTCATGAGAGATTTTCTGCTCATTACTTAACTATAGGACCTTTTCTAAGACTTTTTGTTGCTAAGATCTTCCACGAAAATTAAAGAAGGTATTCCCTTGTCAAAGTCATTATTACCAGACTGCCTTTCTTGGCAATAGATATATTGTGAGTCCCATTTTAATTGCTACCAACACAGTTGATTACAGGATAAGAAAAGAAGAAAATTTTGTGTTCAACTTGTACTTTGAAAAAGCATATGATCTAGTGAATCAGCACTTCCTCAACGAGATCTTGTAAACGAAAGGTTTCGCACCCACATGGAGAAAGTGAATTTAAGGTTCTGTTGGTTTGGTTGCACCGATTTTTCCATCCTACATAACAGGAAAGTAAGAGAAAATTTCTAGCTTCTAGAGAGTTGACAAGAGAGATCCTCCAACCTGTCTCCTCTTTGTTCATGTAGGATATTGCTTGAATAGGCTTCTTTTCAAGTCCCCCAAGACAAAGGTTTCACTAGTCTAGCTTCTTGTGATGGTTGGTATAAATTTCCACAGGGGGATGAGGTGGCTGGGGCTAAGTCAATTTTTCCAAGTCTTTTTCTTTGGCATTACTTTTGTTGTAACCCAAAGAAAAAGAACGACTATTCAGCTATAAGTTAGGATGGATAGAACTCCTTGAAATGAACCGCAAAGACTTCAAACTAGTATTCACATCTTATTTAATAATTTTGATGTAATTTTACCGTTTTACAATTTTATACTTTCTAGAACATATTAAATAGGAATAGCTTAGTCTATTTTTGTTGATTTTCATATACATTTTAATGGTTTGTTCTACACTTAGAAGTGATTTTCATACTGCCTAAAGTTTTTATAAAAGAACCAGCTTTCATTGAGAAAAAATGAAAGAATACAAGGGCATACAAAAAACCAAGCCCACAAAAGGGGGACCGTTACAAAAAGGGCCTCCAATCCAGCATAATGAGATTTAAAGGATAATTACAAAAAAACTCTCGAGACCGAAGCCCAAAGGGAAACATGGAATCTAGTGAGCGACCACACTTCCCCTGGGCTTCTATCTATCCCCCTAAAGATTCTATTATTTCTTTTCACCCACAAGTTCCAAAGGAGCGCACACATGCCAACTTGCCACAAGAATCTCCCCTTGTTGCTGAAAGTAAGATGGAGGAGGAACTCCTCGATCATCCCCCTCACATCACGATAATCTATCATTTGCTTAGCGAATGACTCAAGGAAAAGACTCCACGCCAAGCGAGCAAAATCACACCTCCATAACAAATGATCCAAGTCTTCCTCCGCTTCCGGTAAAGAATACAACAAAAAGGGCCAACCAAGGGGGAATTCCTTCTTAAGAGACTATCAAAGGTATTAACTCTACCATGGAGGACTTGCCAGATAAAAAATCTAACCTTACTCGGGGCTTTCACCTTCCACAAAGAGAGAAAATGGAATCGCTATGGGAGGAGGATTCAAGAGCGCACTGAAGTAGGAACTACACAAAAACCCCTCGAAAGGACTAGGACTCCAACAACGAATCTCTCTCCTCTCCCACCTAAACTCAAACTCCCCAATCAAAGAAAGAAGAGCGGTGACTTCCATCGATTCCCTATCGGACAAAGCACGACGGAACCCGAAAGAAAGCGAGGGGGAGCTCCCTGAATGAGACAAGACATCCGCCACTTTACGATTTTTCATGGACGACAAATGAAAAAGGCGAGGGAAAGTTAGATAAAGGGGTCTATCCCCCAACCATCTATCCTCCCAAAAATACATATCATTCCCATCCCCCACCACGTGGTGCACAAAATTTGAGAAGGGAGCTCCAAGCTGATGTGACTCTCAAACATGCCCTTAGCTCCATGAGAAGGAAGGGAGCTTCATACGCCTAAAGTGATTTTGAATGACTTAATTTTAAAATAGAAGTGATCTTGGGTGTGACTCTCAAACATACCCTTAGATGATGAATTAAATTTTAGCTTTGAGCTTTTTCTTTCAAGTTTGGTCAAGTGCTTCTTGAAGTTTTTTCCAATTCATGTCTCGAGTTGCTTGCGAAGAACAATCAAGTTGGATTTGATCATCCTATCTTGTGGAGTATTTGACTCTTGGAGCAATATGTTCTTTGTCTCAAGAGCATTGATCTTAACTTTTAAGGCAATTCGTGTCTGACCTAATCTTTAGAGTTGAAATCGAATAGATTTGGAGGGTTTATGTTTGTGAATTAGGAGTTCATATGTGCAAAAGAGTTTATAATTTCAATTCACTAGGGTTTTCATATCACTCCTTTACAAGGAGGGAGGCTTGCCTTAGCACAAGTAATGCTCTCAATCATACCGATTGATTATCTTTCAATCATTAAAATGTTGACTTTACAATTTTCACCATTCACAGCTAAGTATGTTGCTTCGTGAAGCTTCTTCCAGCCGGTTGCTTAAAGAAAAAGGCAACATTATGGGGTTAGTGCCATCAAGGCTTTTTTTTTTTTTTTTTTTGGGGTATCTTACAACTGGAAAGGAATCAAAGAGTCTACAAAGACAATGAGAACTTCTCCTAGTTTTTGTAATTTCATAAATGTTATTGGGCCTCTTAGATTACTCTGAAGACCTATGAAGCACCTAAATTTTAGGGAAGTGTCCGTGTCGGACACAGACACACGTTGGAAATATGTCCGACTGTGAAATTAAGAGTTTACATTTTTAATTACTTTTTCTTTTTCAGATTTGTTCAAGACACGCCTAAGGTAAAGAAAATTATAACACGATAAAAATGACTCCAACCCATCATATTTACCCTAAATTATCAAAGAAAGAACCCTAACTGATTGAACAAGAAGGTAATGAGGCACAAGTTTAGAGAGATTGAAGGTCCTTGTCATCACACCCAAACTTGTTTGTGAAATAGACCATAGCACCTATTTGGTAGGATCTTCTTTTACCTTGAGGTCATAGTTCTTGCTGAGAGAGAGAGATTGGATGCAGCTTTATGGGAGAATGAGAGCAAGATTGCCCCTGCTCTTGAAGAACTATTGTTACTTGTTTGTGTGAGAGAAGACTGGTTTTATTTTGAGCCTAGATTTTTTTTTCTTTTATAAGAAACAATTTCATTGATGTATGAAATTTACAAAAAGGACGTTAATCCATAGTGATTACAAGAGGCCTTCCCAATTGGTCAAGAGGGAGACATAACTATAAGAATTAAAGATGGATGATAATTTGCACCAAGAGATAGCATGAAAAATAACAAGGTCGAAAATCTTGTCGAATGTTTGCTCCTTGTCTTGAAAGACTCTTTGATTACGCTCTTTCCAAAGAACCCAAGAAGGGCCTGATGAGATTCATCCATAGAAGTGCTTTTGTATCCTTAAAAGGGTGATGACCCAAAGTGTTGATTAGGAAATCTTTTACCTCCCCAGGAAAGGTTAAATACCATCCAAAAGCTTGCAAAATTTTGTTCCAGAAGTAATGTGCATGGACAGTGGATGAAAAGGTGATTTTGAGATTCACAGTTGGCTTTACACAAAGTGCACCAGCTTGGAGACGACGCCAATAAGGCATTCTTCTTTGAAGATTTTCTTTTGTACTGATGGTTTTGTGAACCACCCCTCAGAGGATGAATTTTACCTTTTTTGGGTTGTGTCTTTCCAGATTCCTTTGGCTAATGAAGGGTCTAGGATGATTGATTTGTTTCCCATGTCCATCATCAAGGATTTTGTAGATGAAAAATTATCTGGGCTAGGGAGCCATTTCCAAGAATCTTCCTTCAAGGAAAGAACAATAGGAGAGAGATCGAGGCTTAAGTCAGCCCATTCAGCAACTTCCTCATCTTTTAAGTTTCTTCTAATCTGTAGGTCCCAAAAACTATTTTCCTCCTTCCAAACATCTTTGATCATAGCTGTTTTGTATTGGAACAACCTATATAGAAGAGGAAAGCATGATGCCAAGAGGCAGCTATTGATCCATGCATCTATCCAAAATAAAGTATTACCATCGTTCCCCACTTGGTGAACGATTCTGCTGGTGATGAGACTTTGATGCTTGATGGACTTCCAAGGCCCTTTTGCACAAAGGAAGGGATTTCCAAGAAGTGGTAATCGATGAGCCATATTTAGACTTAATAAGAATCCGCCTTCCTCCATAAGGCGGATGGTTCATGATAGTATCGCCAAATCCATTTTGCAAGTAAGGCTTTATTTTTGTCACCAATAGTGTGGAGACCAAGACCGCCTTGTTCCAATGGGAGAGTGATATTGCTCCATCGAACAAGGTGAGACCCATCTTTCCATAAGTAATTCTTGTATAATCTTTCCACTTCCCAAAGCACCTTGTTTGGCATAGTAAATAGAGACATAAAATAAGTTGGGAGGTTGGACAAGGTGGCTTGTATGAGAGTACGCCTTCCCCCTCTGAAGTGTAAGATGAACCCCAAGCAAAGAGCCGCTTTTCAATTTTTCAATAATAGGTTGCCAAAATGATAAGGGTTTTGGGGAGCCGTATAAAGGAAGACCCAAATACGTGTTCGGCCGTTCCCCCATTTTCCAGCCATACTTCCTTGCATAGTCTTCATTAACCACGGAGTCAACATTTATGCCAATGATCTTCGATTTGTGGAGGTTACCATTATGACTAGAGGATTTTGGCAAGATTTTTGCTACCCTAGCCTCTAGGTTGTCCTCTTCTGTTTTTCTCTTAATTATGTGGTCTTTTATATAAGACTAAAGGATTTTGGCAAGATTCTCACTACCCCGGCCTCTAGGTTGTCCTCTTCTGTGTTTCTCTTAATTATATGGTCTTTTATATAAGTGAGAGAGAGGACAATATTAAGGTTAAATGAAGAATTGCCTTTCATGGTATAATCATGGAGCAACATTTTTCTATAAGAAACAATTTCAATATGAAATTACATAAGATGTGCTTTTAACCTCATCATACCAAAGGATCTACAAAAATTCTCAAATTAGTTAGGAGGGTAGAAAAAGCTATAGTAATGGAAAAATGAGAGTAACATCTTTTCTTCTTTTTTTATAAGAAACGAGAAAACACTTCATTTCAAACAACATAACCAAAAGTGACAACCTAAAGGGCAAAGAGACAAGGGCTCCCCTCCTGAAGAAGAGATTAAAAAACACCTACCAATCTAAGTTGATAGTGAAAGTGGAGTAATTACAAAAAAAAAACTTGTGTTGGCTACTCCAACTAGAGGCAGTGAATTGTACAAGGTCACAAAAGAATTCAAAAGAATTGTACTTATCTTTAAAGATTATAATTTCTTTCCTTCCAAATCAGTCAAACTATAACCTTTTGCCACATTTGACCATAGCACCTTTGCCTTGCCAAAAAACCGCCAGCCATACGAAGCTTCCCTCAGACATTCTTCCAACATCTGAGGTCTACACCAACAAATACCAAACAGATTTGGAGATTCTTAGCTGGGTTTGGTATATGGGTTTTCTAACCATGGAGGGAGGTGGTTCTCAAGTAAGTGTAGAAAAGTTAGTTCTAAAAGTCCTTGGTTTGACACAAGAACAGTAAACGTCCCCATTGAGGAGGTGAGATTCCCAGCCGGCCTCTATGACAAGGAGAGACTTTGGGAGAGAACAACTGGATGAATAAGAACCTTTATTTCTATCCTTCTCAACACTATTCCTTAGACATGGCAAATTCATAACTATTATCTATTACTGGAGCAACTCTTAGCTTCTTTTGAGAATATCATATGACAAATACGGGGATAGACAATTCAAACCTATAACCTCCTATTAGGAAGTAGAAATATCTTAACCACGAAACTATGCTCATGTTGGCTTAACCTACAAACTCTTAGCTTCTTGAATCTTGAAGGAAAACCCTACGTGATATTTAGATCCAACAATAAATGGTCAACGGCTGCTATTACTTTAGAACTCAAGGACACAGTTGAATAATCGATAGAACAGATCCTACTCCAGAAAAGCTGCACCAACGACTACTATTACTGAAAACACGAATACATGGATGAAGGTGTACAGCTGATTTTTGTAATTGTATTGGGTGTTTATTTTTGCTGAATTTGAACCTCAGTACCAATGGCTCAATCAAGAGAGTCCAAGATTTGCTTGATGTAGCTTTGTGCAAAAGGGCATATTGTTCTAACCGGGGATTCTTATTGAAAGTTAAACATGATTTTCATTAGATATGTTTTTACATGAATTAACATTTAATTAACTATGCTAATGTATCTAGTTATTTAAGGATACGAGTCAAGTTAACTAGGTTCTTTTTGTCTTTATTTGTTTAGAATGGGAGTTTTATATGTTCATGAAATTGAGATGGTCATGAATTTAGGATGGGGAGTTTGTGGATCTATAATTTTCCATGAAATCCAATAAATAGGATGTCTTTCGCATCTGTTGATGCAAGTGTGTGGAGAAGAAAACAAGGAGAGAGAGAAGTGTGAACCAAGTTTGTAGCTTCTTGAAGAGGTTTTTTAATACAAGTAGATTGTTTCTTCTCAAATATTCCTTATTCTATTTTGCTGCCAACATTATGGCATTCCTTCTAACATTGCCAAGGTCCAATCCTCCCAAAAGTTCGATGGCAAGAAACAATCTCCTAATGACAGGTCCTTCCTTTCCTCCAAATTTGTACCCCCGAAAAAGAAAATCCTAATATAGTTTCCCATACCCAAAATAAGCTTAGTGGAGATTTCAAATCAAATAACAAGAAATAGTATATTTGAGTCATGGGAAGGATTGCTTGAACAAAATAGAAATGTTGGTGAACAACTTTTATCTCTTTATTTTTAAATGATAAACGAGAGAAATATCATTATAGGCCGCTCAGACAACCTATAGGCCGCTCAGACAAGGCATCCTCATCCTATGAGGGCAAGGTTAAACAAAAGGCTTCCAATCTAGGTTGATAACAAAAAAAGAATGGTGAGAAAAGATCTTTGTGCAGGGCACTAGAAAGGCCTAACACCCAACAAAAGGAGCCACCAAGTAAGAAGTTCCAAATATGGGATCAAAAGCAAAAGAAATTATCTAAAAAGCTTGGATGGAAAAGTCAAAAAGGAAGCACCAAAGTTCACTGCACTATATCTCCCCCCAAGATTTCTCTCCACCCTACCAAAATATTCCATAAATCCAAAAAACTTAAATTAAAGAATATTTTGTATGCCAAAGACCACCACCGCAGTTTCAAGCAAATCAATCCTAAGGCTGGAGACAAGCAAAAAAGTCCCAAGGAATTTGGAAATTTGGTAATATCCATTACACCACCATAAGGAAATGGAAGGTGTCTTGGATGAACTATCTCATGCAAGTGTTTTACAATGTTAAGCCACTTTCCTTATCCAGTAATCTACTTTATGGTCATAAATAACATACAAACGGAAAGAGAAAGAAGTTGGAATAGTATTAATAGATATAAAGCGGTTCTTGCTCAGGTTTCAGGGAATCCCTAAAAAGCCCAGGTCAAGACTAGACAAAGAGTAGGTGTGGTTGCAACCAATCCAATAGTGCTTCTTACAGAGAAGTGTTTCAAGTCATTCGATTAAGGACACTAGCTACCCTTTTCTGGATTTGTGACGGGAGGCAGGAAACTCCATCTATACCACAGCTTGAGACGAGACCCGGGAGGTTGCGAGCGTAGTGAAAAATAGTAGTAGAATAGTAGTAAGGGCATAATGGTAATTAGATAGGGGTGTCTTGGTATTTAGTCAGGGGGGTCTTGAATATAAATAGGGGAGTTGGAAGCCTTAGAGGGGGAAATTTTGGATATTTTCTTTGTGTGGGATTTTGGGGGTGAGATGGCCCTCTCAAAAGGCTTTTTTTTTTTTTTTTTTTTTTTTTTTTTTTTGAGAAGAGACAATTCATTTCATTGATAGATGAAATAAAGGATGCTAAAGAACACCCAACGTCCAAAGACAATTACAGTAAAGATCTTCAGTTAGTAATCAAAGTAGAGAGACTATAAGCATTAAAAGGGTGTTTATTTTTTCAAGAGTTTGAATAATTTTCTGAATTTATGTCGAACTAAAGGATGTTCTTTCTCCCTACCCCAATCCATATTACAGTAAAGATCTCCGGTTAGTAATAGAATATGGTTATCAATCTTTACTGGCTACCAATTACAGTAAAGATCTCCAGTAAGTAGAGAGACTATAACAATAGAATATGGCATGACCTATTTAAAAGTGACAGAGTACTTATTACACTAAATACAACAGATTGCATCTGCTATTTTTCCTGGCTATCAATCTGAGAGAACCCATTTTCAATCCAACACTCAGTGGAGAACAATTTAGAAGCCACTAGCCAAAAAAAAAAAGCCAGAAGCCTCTTCAATTGTTTGCTAGCCATCACAATCCCAATAACAATAGATATTGAAAAGTTTATTTCGTATTTTTCATTACAAAAGAATCTATACTTATTGTCATGTAATTCAACTTCTGAAGGGATTTTTTTAATTTATCTTCCAAAAATAGATAACTTCTTTTAGATGGCCTTATCTTAAAAAATTAAAAAGAAAAAAAGAAAAAAAAAAAAAAAAAGACTTCTTTTAGATGATTCATCTTCTTTCATCCAGAAAAATAGAAAATGTAAACAACATCAGAAATTAAGGGGAAAATACGTAGAGTGAGTTTTTGGGATGAGTAGTATTTTAAGTGCTGCTTCTAAAAGCACCATAAAGCACTTTAATTTTTTCTTAGAATTTCCAAAATCACTTTTAACTATGTAGCCAAACACTATGAAAATTTTGAAAAGTGTTCTTAATTGGCTAAAACCATTTTCACCATTTCACAAACCATACCAAACTCATCCTGTCTCCTTCCAAACTAGGCAAAGTAGAAAGGAAACAAAAGCACCCTAAATAAGTAATACCACTAATATGACACGAGAAGTTCAAAGGGTTGACAAAAGAATATTAAATAGATCAGACAAAAAAGATCAAATGTAGTCCTCAGAGAAAGAAAACATTACATTGATGAAGCAACCTTAAGGTAGGCATGTAGGGCCCATCACGGATATTGAAAAAGAGTGGCACATTGTTCACAACAACCAGATTGAGATGGTTTTGACTATAAGAGTAGTTCAAAAAATGCAACATGAGCATCATATATATCGCATTAACTGAGCAAAATAAATAAATCTAATGTCAATCCTTTTGTGTAAAAGTAAAAGCAAACAGAATTTCTAACCACTTAGTAACGATCAGAGGGGCTTTTTTAGGCAGCAAATCATCCAAAACTGGCTCTAGTCCAGGATACTGCAATAAAAGGACAGAAAACAGATAGAGACACATCAATTGCTATCTCATTAATATGATTCTAAGATTCAAATAGCTCAACTAGTACTGACTTCTTCCGCGATACTTTGCCGAATTTTCCGTTGCACCGATGCCTTGACTTGATTCTGAGCAGACACGTCTTCAGTAGAAAACCTAAAATGAAACAGCAACACAAGAAAAAGCACAAAAATGGAAGGATTTATACAAACAATACCACTAGAAGAGATGGTGAGGGAATCAATACACGCACTCAATTCCACAAGTAAACAATACTAACTCCAAAAATATCAACTAAGAGAATTTCAATTCATATTCCAAAATGTTCGAATTCAGCCACAATGGTTCGTCCATAGCAGCCCATAAACACATCAAACGAGAAATGGAAGTAAAAAAATATACATATATATCCCTTTTTCCAATGAGGAGAATCAAACAGACAGAACCCCACAAACGAACCCACCATTTAAACGAGAAAGAAGACACTATTCGAGCAAAATCCAGAGATAAAAGAAACATATGAAAATAAGTGAAGAAATCGAACCATTTCCTCATATTCTAACCCCAAATAAACAAAACCCAGAAATCAATTTCCACAATCGTGAAGCAAAGACATGAAATCATAGCTGAAAAACAGGCAGTACAGATATGGGAGAGAGCTCACTTTTTGAACATGATGCCGCGGGGTTAATTGAAGAGAATGCTTGCAATGTGAAAGAATGTAAGATTGTTAGATTGAATATGGAGAGGACTCCAGAACGAGGGAAGACGATTGCTCGGAGCCCACAAGAGTATCGGTGTGGAAATCGGAAGAGAAAGTTAGCGGAAGTAGAGAAGAGAGAACAGTTAACCGACCGGCGACAGCAGCTGCGTGCGTATTAAGCCGGTCGGAGCTCTTGGGCCTGAAATTTGGGCTTTATTTTGTGAGGGATTGGCTTCGTGTCCGCTTTATGGGCCCAGCAATGCAAAATGCCATCTATACCCTTTGATATCGTGGGTAGAATAGTCATGGCGTAACAAGAAAAATAATTAGATTTAATAGGGGTGGTTTGAAAAATGGCTTTAGAAATTAATAAAATGGCTAATCGTGATTTTAATTAATAAATTCTCAATTGCAATAGACAAAATTGCCCCTAACAAATAGTTTGGAATTTTGGAGAGAGAAACACACAATCTAAGATTAACGTAATGTTTAGTTTAGAGTTTAGAAGAGAGAAATGCAATCTAAAATGTAGGAGTTTTATCGGGGAGAAAGAGAAATAAATATTTGCAACAAACTAACAACCTAATTTGAATCCTTCTAGAAATGCTAGCATCTCCCTAATATTGAAAAATGGTTTCTGAAAAAAAAAAATGGCCATAAATGAAATTTAGAATAATTTGAAACCTTCTTCACTCATAATCCATAATTTAAAATATAGTTGTGAAAAAACTCCCCCCACAATCGTTAATGTTCAATGGGTATAAATGAAATTAAATTTAAAAACATACCTGACGCATTGATGGACTGTCAAATCGTGTAAACCCTTCAATCTTCCCCCTTGCATGCGTTGAAGACCCTCAAACCTCTCTCCTCCACTTCGTTCTTCTACATTTTGAGTTTTGAGCCCTAAAATCCTTCCCTTCGATTTCTGCATTTGAGGTTGCTCCTTTCATTGTCGTACTTGTGTTCTTCCACATTTCTTACGCACTTGTTGGTAGGTGGCCTACCACATTATCTACAGTCCCCCACGACGATCTCTCTCAAACAACCCTTCCTTGCTGAAATAAAAAGCTTCCACGTTGAAGGTGAAAGCTTCTTTCCCGCGACAACCATAAAAAAAAGTTTTTTCTAAAGGTGAAAGACCACTGGTATGTAAATAACGGCTAGATTTCCTTTGAGTTTAAAACTACTTTATGCACAATCTGTTGTTTTTAGGGATTGAAGTATTTTTGTCAATATACGATTAAACTGCTTATTATGTAACTACCTTTTTTTCCCATTTCGTCAAACATGGCAAAAGAGAAACAGTCAGAGGGTAAATACCTAGATTTTTTTCGATCCTGAAAACAATGATCATAAATATGAGTATATACTAATATGGAATGTTAAAAATCGTCAAGACAAAGGGTAAATACCTGGATTTTTTTTCGATCAACCTATCTGCAAACGCTAAAATTTGCACATAGGACTCTTTAGGGGATCCTCTTATCTCATTTAAAGCCTTCTCTCTTCCCTTCCATGCTTTGTCATAACTAATATTGATTTCATGAATTTTCCTAGCATACACTATTATATCCTGATGTATGTAGTGCATCCTATTAGTGGTCCTCATTATAATCTTCGCATACTCACACACAACGCTTGCAATCGCTTGCCTATGATCATTTTGAACTACATCAATGGAACAATTGTGTTCATTGGTAAACTTCCTGACAATCCACAACTGCCCCGTGCGATAAGTAGATGTGCGTATATACCATGGGCATGAGTCGTCTATACATGCCACTGTAAACTGCTTGTTGTTGGATTTAACGGCCTTGATTTGGAAACTTCCTTTTATGGCAAGGTATAAATTGTCTTCTTCAGATGTTTTTTGTAAGAAAATATGCACCCCTCTGATACAGGCACCTTGTCGATCAACGAGTTGACCCCATCTGAGTTAATGAAGTCAAATTTTTTTCTCCCTCAGACTGAGCTTGCACTTGCCTCCCGTTGTGTATACCAGTATCTAACCTCTGGATGTCCACAGCTATGCAGCAATCCCTGTATGTACCATTCTGAAACCCGTTGATCATCCAAAAAACATTCCTATCTTCTGAAATGATTACATTGATCAGATTGCTTGACCAATTCCTAAAAAGTGTTAACCAACAGATACTACTACTGTCTGAGAGATTGAGGTAGTTTGCCACACATTCCTTGAGTTGAGAGAGGTTAGAATTAGAAGGAACAGTCACAGTCCCAGACTTGAAATCAATGTAGAGCCCCTTCACATTCCAGACTCCACGGAACAAAATCGTAATTTGTTGTACTGTCATTTTGTATGATTGAGAAAGTTTTTAATAAAACTATGACAAACACTATTTTGAACACATTATGAAAATATATGAATTAAGCTATGATATTTAGACGAGGTTTAAACACTATTGGAGAAATAGAGGAAATCTTTTTTGACGGTTGGAGAGGGAGAAGAAAACGTAAATATAGGAAGATCCTTTTTGGCTGTTAGAGACGGAGAAGAAAACGGAATCTAAGGAATTCAGTTGGAGACCAAATCGGCGTGCATCCAATGAAAATTCATCCTAGGATCTCGAGTATATAATGACAGTGTAAACGGTTCCTTGATTCACGATAGCCATGCCTCCAAATACGAAACCTTTTTAGCCATAAAACAAGAGGGTTTTTTTTCCTAGCCATCTACCACAATTTCCCAAAAATTATTGGTTAAAAATCACTTTTGGAACTTCATGAAAGTAACAATTTAGTTCCTGACCTTTAATTTGTAACGATTTATTCCATATACTTTCAATTTTGTAACAATTTAGTTCCTGAACTTTAATAATAACAATTTAGTCCATGCACTTTCAAATTTGTAACGATTTAGTCCCTATCGTGAAAACTAATGTAAAGATTTAATGAAATTTCTTACGCAGATAGAACTAATTTGGAACCCAATATGTTAATAAGCTACAAAGTTTTTAATCATTAAATAATTAAATGTGACATTAATTTTGATGATTTTTTTGCGACAATGGTTAAGTTATGTTACAAATTTAAAAGTACATGAACTAAATTGTTACAAATATGAAAGTAGGAACTAAATTGTTATTTATTAAAGTTCAAGGACTAAATTGTTTCAAAATTGAAAGTACAGGGACTAAATCGTTACAAATCAAAGTTCAAAGACCAAATTGTTACTTTCATTAAAGTTTAGGGACCAAAAGTGATTTTTAACCAAAATTATTCAATTAGACGGCCACATAATAACTATTTGATGTAGATTTGAAAATCTACATGTCCATAATAACCGTTAAATAAAAAATTATGTATTTATACTATTTATCTCTCATACATCCAATGGTGTAAAACTATCAACCTCGTCTCTTCGAATAATTTCTCGGAGGTCATTTATTTGTGGTCACATAAATAAACAATCTATCTATGAGAATATAGTTGTAGTTCACTGTGTCTATTTTAACATTGAATAGAAAGAGTAGTGAAGTTTATACCAGAGTGTTTGGACAAAGGGTAAGGGTATATTTGGTTTAACTTTTCAAATGTTTAATTTTGAAAAAAAAAAAAAACATTTTGAACAAAAACTCTGGTGTTTGGCAACCACTAAAAATGCCCTATTAAAAATGAGATTGAGAAATAAACCTTTTGGAAGAAACCCTTGAAAGCAAATTTTTTAAAAAGAGTTTTTAGGTATATAATAACTTGTGTATAAAAACATTTATAAGGAAATGTAACAAAAAATACGAGTGTTTAAATTTTAAATAATTTTTATACTAAATGTTTAAAGGAAAATGCATTCTTAAAAAACACTTAAACTAAAAAGTATTCCGAGACCAAATTGATTGTAAACGAAGTTGAGATCTTGGCTTCTAAAGCAGGGGTCGTTAGCTTCGTGTAGTGCTCAAGGAAGAGCAACAAAATCGGGCATCACCTAGCGCGGGTAGCGGCCAAATTAGAGTCGATACCGTCTCTGTCGTCCGTTGTTGTCGACAGCTCCAGTAGATGTAGAGATTCGCAAGCTTCTTATTGCGTTTTTTAGCCCCCTTCTGTGCTAGAAGAAGGGTTTTTTTGTTGGGATAATGATATCCCAGTGCTTTTGGCCTCATTTATTGAGAGTCTTCTGGTGTAACTAACTCCTTTCCTCTTTAATGAAGTATTCAGTTTCAAAAAAAAAAAAAAAAAAAAATTCCAAATTGGGCCTAAGCTTATATGGATTTGACTACTTGAGGGCCATTTATTTTTTGGAAATCCAGATAACTAGAATATCTTCAAATGCCTGAAATCATAGATACATGGAAATATAGATGTGTTATGCCAGTAATCGGTATTCGAAAGAACAAGAACAGAAAAGAGAAGAACAACACAAAATTACGTGGTTCACTAACGGTGTCTTAGCTTTTTTTTTTTTTTTTTTTTGAGTACATCAATGGGGAGATTCGAACATCTGACCTCATGGTCGAGGGTACATGCCAATTACCACTGAGCTAAGCTCACTTTGGCAACGGTGTCTTAGCTACATACACGGGCAGAGGGAGAGAGTATGAGAAATCAGATACAAATTACAGAGATTAAGACAAATTAGGTTAAGAGAGTTTATATATGGCACCACTCTTAACCCTAACAGAATAGACCCAAAATAAAGTCCAAAACGGAAATTGCATATCTAATCTTTACAAAATTTAGAGAGATCCCGTACTTGGTCATTCAGAACGCTAGATAACAGATTCAAAGCATATCAACAAGATGACCGACATTTTAGATAACTGTCTTTGTTTTGAAGGAATGATTTATAAAAATGTATGGAAATATTTAAATAACTTGGTTTTGCAGGATTTGTGTATGGGAATGTTTTAAGGTTATGTTTTATACCAATGATGCCCTTACTAATCTTTACGTAATTTACATATTAGTTTAATTTAGTTTAAATTTCTATTATTACATGCATTTTGGTCTTTATCAATTTAATGTTATATTTGTACATCAATTTAATTTATCATAAGTTTCTGTGTTATTTTGTAGAACAAATTAATTTATATTAGTTTGAAATTTTTATAATACCTTTAATATTAAATATTAATTTATTTTTTACTTAATTTTTTTTCAAAAGAAGAAGATGATATTTTTGGTGGATTATATTGATCTAAAGGGCTTTCAAATTAGGCTAGATGGTCCCGTATAGACATTCTAAACTGCATGGACATCTCAAAATACCAAGAAATTATAAATTTCTACAAACCCAAACTGGATAATCCAAATGTCAATTCTGAAATCTTGAATTACCAACTTTTCTATTTAAAAAAAAAAAAAACACGAAGAGGAGGGTGGTCCTTCGATTCTGATGTTGGAAACCCAAGGATGTATTACTCGCCAATAAGACGAATCTCTTTCTTTCTTCCTTCAAATCCCATTCATATTCACTTTTAGCTAACGGTGTGTTTGGTTTAATTTTTAAAGTGTATAATTTTTTTTTCCTTAAAAAAAATCATTTTGAAAAAAATTCTAGTGTTTGGCAAGCATTAAAAATGACTTGTTAAAAAATGAGATTGAGAAATAAACTATTTTGAGAGCAATTTTTTCAAAAAGAGTCTTTTAAATATATAATAACTTGTGTATAAAAACACTTATGAGAAAATGTAACCACAAGTGTTTAAATTATAAACAATTTAGGTACAAAATATTTAAAATAAAATGCATTCTTGAAAAACATTTAAACTAAAGAATATTCCAAACTGACCCTAAGTCTTTCCTTCAACTTTAACTCGTTTGATTGCTTCCAAGAAAACCCACAATTCATTTTCCAACTTTCAAGTGAGAAAATTTCCCTTCTTCGTCTTCACTTTTCACTGTTTCCCCCATTTTTGTCAAACCCTTGAATCGCCACCATTGATCCTTGAGATAACCCTTTTTTCGAAGCAAGAACCCACGTCGCCAATAGTTAGTTCTGTGAATTTAGGGTGTGTTTGGTTTAACTTTTCAAAGTGTTTAATTTTGAAAAAAATTTATAGTGTTTGGCAACCACTAAAAACAACTTATTAGGAAATGAGATTGAGAAATAAACCATTTTGAGAGAAACACTTAAAACCAACTTCTTTAAAAAGAGTTTTTAAGTATACAATAACTTGTGTATAAAAACACTTATGAGGAAATGTAACCAAACATATGAGTGTTTAAATTCTAAACAATTTTTATATCAAATGTTTTTTAAAAAATATATTATTGAAAAACATTTAAATTAAAATGTATTCCAAACGGATCCTGGTTTTGTGTTTTTTTTTGCCCCCATCTTGTTCCTGCAGGGGCAAAAGCTTGGCTGGTGAATCGAATTTGGGTCCTTGCAGAGGAGCTGTGATTCTGGTTCATGGGTTAAGACGAAGTTCTGCTTGCTTCCGAGCTTGGAGGCTGTAATGGAGGTTTTTGGTTCTTACCCTTTTGAATATTTAGTGGTGTGTTTGAGAACTGGTGCTCTTTTGTGTTGAGTTAATTATGGCTATTAATCAGAAACCTTGCCTCAAAGACAATATTTTTATTTACTTTTGCTATTGTTCGTTATTTTTGCCCATATCAGTGGCTTTACTTTTCACTATTTAGGTTGCCTTTCTTAGCTGTATTATTCACTGACTTTCATTATCAATATCAGAAAATATCCCTTGTCTTCTTCCTCCTTTTGACAGAGAGGATGGGAAATGTCGGTTATGCTTTCAATCGGACTATTTGGATGAAAATCCATAAAAAAGCAAAGGAGTTCTGTTTTTTCGATGAATACAATTGGGATATAACGATGTGGGCAATTGTTTATTCCTCCCTCCTCCATTTCGTGTTTTTTAAATAAAAAAACAGAAAAGTTGGAGAACGAAGAAAAGAAAAAGAAAAAAAATATATGGTGGGTTATGGAAGAAGGAGGGTACGAGTACGAAGAAAGAGGGGGGTTTGAAGAAGAAGTGTCCTCGAGAAGAAGAGAAAAAAAAAAAGAAATAATAAAAAAATAATATGTCAAGTCTGCCATCCGTTAGTTTTTAATCGAAAATTAGATGAAGGGACTAAAATGAAACGAAATCCAAACTTCAAGGACTAAATTGTTGAGTTTGAAAACTCAGAGACCAAAATGAAACCTAATCCAAACCTCAAGTACTAAAAGTGTATTTTTCCCTACTTTTTTTTTTCTATGGGATTTTTGTACGGATGACCCTCTAAAATAGGTGGAAATGATAAATGTCCCACCTTTTCAAAATAAGGATATATGTCATTTTGTTTACGTCACCATCCTAGTAAAATTATCATTTTACTCTCTATTCTAACCTTGCTCTCTCTCGCTACTCTTGCTGTAGCTTCTCACTCTCTCTCCAATTTCTCTCTCCAATCTCGCTCTCGCTCTCGCTTCTCACTCTCACTCTCACTCTCGCTCTCTCTCTCCAATTTCTCCCTCCAATTTCTTACTCTCTCTCTAATTTCTCTCTCCAATCTCTTGCTCCATCTCCAATCTCACTCTTAAATCTCGCTCTCACTCCAACCTCTTGCTCTTAAATGCCTTAAATGCGTGTTTTCATATAAGGAGTAAAATGATAATTTTGCTAGGATGATGACGTAAGCAAAATGACATATATCCACGCAATTATCTCTTTTTCTATTTAGCATAATTTGACAAGCTAACCTTTAATACAAAGATTTCTTATTGTATATTATATAATATATAATACCTTAAATTGACATAGGTTCTTAAACTATCTTATTCAAAAGAAAAAAAAAAAACCCTTATGCAATAATATCAATGATATAAAATTAAAATACATTAAAATTTGACACTATTTTTGTTAAGTTAAATTACAAATGACATAATTGTTGCTTATGTCTAATCTTAATATTATGTATGGTAAGAAATTGGTAGTATTAATATTAATATTTTAATCTCAATATAAAATTAAATTTTCATACGTGGAACGCACATGTTAAAATACTAGTACTTCACAAATGTTCATTATTAGTTAAATTTTCACATTTAGTTTTTTTGGAATTTTTGCACAATTTCTCTTATAAAATTACTCTAACTATGTAATTTCTCACTCTACATTTAAGATGTTATTTTATTTTATTTTTTCCCTAACGAACTGTTTTCATTTAAGATAATTAAGTGTCAGTGTCACAAATATTGTGACGCCTCGTGCATTTTGGGTGTTATTTAAATTCCATGTAGTTTGTCGAATGAGAATATAATTCTTATTTGGGCTCGTAATATAGAATATATAATTAAATACCAAGGTGTTTGGGAAATCAAGGTGAATGTGTAATTAATTTCTCTCCCTTAGGCTTGATATATTTTTAAAGCCAATGTTGGTTGCAAGAGAGGTTAAGCGTTGAAGGTTTCACGCTAAATAGAAGGGTTTTAGTTGGGAAACTCCTATTCTTGGTTTTTAGTTGTTAAAGGAAAAAAGAAAAGCAATTAAAAGGAAAATAAGGAAAGAAGAGAAGAAAAACCCTAATTCTTTTCCCTCATCTCCCATCTCTTCCTCTCTTTCACGCAAAAACCCCCCTTCCCTTGCCGTGAATCAGCCACCACCCGACCCTCCCAGCCGCCGTCGTCGTTTGCTCCAGCCTCCGCCGTCGTCGCCTGTCCAGTTGTGTCGTCGCCGCCTCGTCAAGCCTCGCCGCAAAAGCTCCTCGCGTCGCCCCTGTGCGTTTCTTTTCTCTCTCTCTCCGCGGTTTCTTTCTCTCGGTGTTCACGTGGAAGCCGCCCAGCTGTCGCCCCCTCACCGCGCCATCGTCGTGAAACTCGAGCGCCGTCGTTGCCATTTCCCTCTCTCCCCGTGGGTTTCGTGGTTGTGAGTTCGTCTCCCTCTTTCTTTGCGTTGTTTGGCCAAAGAAACCCATGGGTTTCGTGGTTGTGAGTCTATCTCCCTCTTTCTTTGCGTTGTTCAGCCAAAGAAACTCGTGGGTAAGCTCGATTTTTCTTGTTCTCAATCGTTTTAAGGCCCTATCTAAGGTTCCCTTGTTCTGTTTGGTTAGATCTCGTGTGGCCAGCGGTTCGGAGCCTTGTTTCCTCCTGTTTTCGCCTCTGTCCAGTAGCATTATTGGGTGTGTTCGGCGTCACTTAGTGAATCTGGTAAGTCTAGGCACTTACCCATTATTGGTGGGTGTTAGAATTGATTTACCCATTATGTTATGTGCTGGAAATTGAGTTTGGTGTTGAGTTTCTGTTCTGCAGCACCGTCTAAGTGTTCGATTGGGTTCGAATCGCTTAAACTCGAATACCCACTGCCCAAGGAGCGTTCTAGCACACTGTTCGAGGTTAATATAACTCGTCTAGCATGAAAACGGGTCCGTTTGGGTAAGATTCATTGATGTCCTTAGTCTAATAGCATAAAGAGTTATTGCTTGTTAGATGTTTAAGCTTTAGAAGCATGTTTAATTCAATGGCCATTAAGTCTCATTGCCTTATTAGTGTTACCCAGCTCCTATAGGTCCTTAGTATGCTTATTTGCTTGCTGTTCATAGTTTAAAAATCATGCCAAATAAGTTTCCATTAATTATCTTAGGCCCTAGTAGCGTTGCCTAATCTCTAGGAGGCCTTAGAATGTTAAATACGTTTATTTGCTTGTTGTCCAGTGGCTGAAAAGCCTTAGCTATGGTCGTTCAGTGTGTACCCATGGCCCGTAGTGCCTTAGACATGGTTACCCCTGATCTAAAACTTTTGGGTTTTCATTGTGGGTAATGTGTGAAGGTTGTCCAACAAAGAAATGGGCTTAGTAAAGTGGTTTTTGGCCCCTTAGTTGCATGTTTTAGGGTGTTTTCTTCTGGTTTAGGCCCTCTTTGATGGGTAGTAATCTTTGTTGTAGTTTCGAGGTGCTCGTGGAGCTTGGTGCAAGAGTCGCCTTATTGGTAATTTAGAAGCGTTATTGTAAGTAGTTTCTACTTGTTGGGTTTTGTTTGATTGTCTGTAGTATGTTTGTGTGGTTACTTGTCTTACTTATATACTTGTGTGAAGCATGATTTACTATGTTGATTATCGCTGTTTTGCTTGAGATGAGCATGTTCTGTTGTATTGCTTGGGATAAGCATGTTATGTTGTGTTTAAGCATGGCAAGGTGTTGCATTTTAGCATGATGGGATGTCGTGTTAAGCATGTTTAGTTAGACTAGCATGTTGTCACGGGATGTGTTGCATGAGTTTAGCGGTTGCGTTACATGACGCGTAATTCATGTGTAGGTGCGCAGCGTAGCGCGTAATTCACATGTTTGGTTTTGCGTAGCATGACGCGTAATGCATGTGTTCGATTTTGCGTAGCATGACACGTAATGCATGCATTTGTTTAACATAGCATGACGCGAAAATCATGTGGGCTAGGTGCGTAGTGTGGTGCATAATTCACGTGTAGGTTTGCGCAACATGGCACGTAATTCATGCATTAGGTGCGGAGCATGATGCGTAAATCATGTGATGTCTAGTAGGGTGTGGGTGCATAGTGTGGGAAGCATGTGCATGGTGGATATTTATTGCTTTGTGAGCATGTTGGATTTTTATTGCTTTTTAAGCATGTTGTTTGCGTGTGAGAGGCATGTTGTTTGACATTGGTTGTTGCTTGTGACCTAACATGTGTAAGCTACTTACTAGTACCACGATTGTACTGATACCCCATTCCCCATCTCCCCCCAACATTTTAGATGTTGCCGGAATGGAAGATGATCCGGACCTTGGTGGCGAGGAGGAGAACTACGAGGAAGATTCCTAGGATGTTAGGTTTTCCTTTGTTTATGCTTGGATAGGCTAGTTTAGTGTTGGTTTGGTTGAAACATTGTTTGTCATGGTAAGAGATTCACCTAGATGATTTGATTTCCTATTTTAGGATCTTGTGGTTATTACTGTTGTTAGCTTGGTGGAATAATGTAATTTGGATTAACTAGAACGTTGCTAATTGAGTTGCTAGACTTAATAAAGAATTGATAACTCGACCTGTTGTTTGGTTTGGTTTAACAATCTTGTGTGTCTGATGCTACGAGACCTGACTCGTATAGTGAAGTTAGGTTGTGAAAATTGCTTGTAGTTTGGTGGAGTTTGGTTGGTGAATGTTTGGGAGTGTTGGATTTATTTATCAGGTGTTAAAATTTTGGGTTAACCAGTTTTACGCCGTTATGCTACCGAAATTTTCGGTGCACTCGGTTTAAAATGGTTCAGTTTCGTGGTTAAGGGTTTAAAAGCTTGAAGTAGTGTCGCTAGGCTAGTGGTTGAAAAACCTAGGGCGTTACAAATATTATTTGAATTAAAAATAATATAATATTAGCCATTATCATAAAATCCTATTTGTCTCGTCAAATTTTCAAATTTTCTATTCTTTGTCATAAATATTTTCGAATTAAGAATAAGGGAAAAATACACTTTTGGTCCCTGAGTTTTCAAACTCAACAATTTAGCCCCTGAGGTTTGGTTTTAGTTGTTGGGTTTGATGCCCTAAAACTCGTAAATAATTAATGTAAACAAATTGTATACTTGTTTCAATAAAGTGTTATTGAGTTTCTACAATAAAGTGTTATTGTTAAATATTGCACAATTTGACTCAAATCCAATAAACTAAGATCCAAGGTTGTTTGTATGTAACTTGAACTAGTATGTGGGAACATATGGGGATCGATGTTCAAGTAACAACCTAAAAGGTCTATAGTACAAGGTTAAGGTTGGGTACCTTATCCTGGTAACACTATGAGATACGACCCGCTTTGTATTTGATGCAGACGTATTGATCCAAAGCGTCCATGTAGTAGACATGCAAGCGGGGGTATCCTATGCAATGAGTTTGCATAAGACCGGACCACGAAATAGTCAACCATTAGTTGTAACACCCTAAACTAGTTAGGTTACTGTTTCAATAGGATGACCTAGGTAACTCGGTCTTAATCCTGAGTGTGTCATGAACTCCTTCTCATGAGGGATTGTCCTTCTATTAGCATGGGTGAGAGTGACCAATACGCCAACTCAATATACCTTCCTTTTTGGGGACAAGACCGAGTGGGAGGCTGGGGACATGACAACACAAGAAGGAATTCACTCCTTCCCACTTCTAGGAGAAGTAGATGAGTGTTCCTTTTAGTGGTGACTCCGAGACTTGAACAAAGGGATTCCACCCTCTCACTAGCCCGAGAGGGACTTTCTATTTATTGGTTGGACCATAAACAGGTTGTTCATTAGAGGAGCACTGGTACTTAAGGAGACAGATGTAACACATGGGTAAAACGGTAATTTGACCCAGCTATGATTACGGACACTCGTGAAGGATTGACTTACCGGTATAGGTCTATATCCATGGAAACATAAATATTCTACAGTGAGAAGAGTTCAGCTGTGGGTCTTTAGTGGAATGACCCACAGTTAATGAATATTGGTTAACCTGATTAATGAGTTTAATCGGTTAACCTCATATCATTGGAGCTTCTGATTTAAATGTGCATGAGATTAATTAATTAACATTTAATTAATTGGTTTAATCAATTAATTAATTGATCTTGATCTAACGGCCAAGATTGTTTCCTAACCTCACATTAGGGTTTCCTCTCTTATAAAAGGAAAGGTTATAAGAACCCTAGCCCTGAGGTCTCATTCTAGTCTCTCTCTCATATTCTCTCAACTCAAGAACTCTAGGGAGAATTTTCTCTCTAGAGTTTTTCTCATTCAAGATTAGGTAGTCCCACAACTACATTCCTAATCTCAGAGTTATAGCGGGGAAGATCAAATGGTGGTGTTCTTCGTTGTTACAGAGCAATCAAGAATCATTCTTGATTTTCAGAGACGTCAACGGAGGTTTGCTTCTCTTTCTCTTTTAGATTAGATCTTTTATTGTATGCTTAGCCTAAATAGATTTTATAGAATGTGTTCTGTAATTTTTGCCAATGTATTGGTATTTTGGTAGAAACAAAATTAACTACGAAACGGTCCAATTGCGCTGCCGCTAACGGAATTAGGGAATTCCAATCCTTCATTAGTTTCATTTTGGTCCCTTCATCCACTTTTCCATTAAAAAGTAACGGAATGCTGACGTGACATCATTTTTTTTATTAAAAATTGTTTTTAAATTTTTTTAAAATAAAACAATAATAAATTAATTAAAATATTATTATTTTTATTATTTTCATTTCTCCTTTTCTTTAAGTCTTATTCTTCTTAAATTTTTTTCTTCAGATCTCTCCACGAGTCGCCGCCCGCCAACAAGCTACCCGACGGCGGAGATTTTTTTTCTTTTCTTTTTCTTCCTCTTCTTTCTTCGTTATTTTTCTCTCCCTCACCATCTCCTTCTTTCTCATCGTCTGTCTCTTTCTCTGTTCACCATTCCTCTCTCTCTCTATTCCTTCCCCTCTCCTCTGCAAATCGTCGTGATCTTCATTTTTTTAAAAAAAAAAAAAAGAAAAGAGGAGGGAGGACTTAAACGAAGGGGAGATGGCCGCTGGATGTCTAATCTACGCTCGAACGTTGACGGTTGGAGCAGATCTTGGGCTGGATATGTTTGTGGACGACTAGATATGGGTGTCTAATCTACGCTCAAATCGTGGTGGTTTCCGGCGAGCCCTGATAAGGGTAAAAAATATACCTATTTTATCCTTATATTTAGCTCATTCTCTTGTCAAAAGTTGCATGTTTAGATCAATTTTACTATTCCCGAGCTCAAAATATGTTAAAGTTGATGAATTAGGGAGTTGAAAGTCACATTTGTCAAAATATGCTTTTTTGTGCTTAAAAAGACTCAGTTTGATATGAATTTGACTCAATTTGGTGTTGTGCAGGAAAACAGAAGAAAGGTGGAAATTACCCAGAAATGCGACCGCATTTCTGGGAAGGTAAATTTCATATGCGACCGCATTTCTGGAAAAACAAAGGCAATTCCAAGTCCGTCGCAGGTCGTTTTGGACGAGACTATTGCGCACCTAACCGACCGTTTTGACCCCGAAAATGACTGGGCTACCTATCAGCACCTATTTCGTGGCTTCTCAACCACTCCCCACACTATATAAGCTCGTGATTCGAAGAGAAATTCAAGCAGAACTCACTGGGAAGAAGAGGGTGGTGACATAACCCTAGTTGACGCCCATGAGTAGGGATGCCCGAGGTCCTTCTTAGATGACTAAATTTTAACCTTAGTTAGACATCAAACCTGAGTGTTTGTAGGGATTTTCACCCTATTCCCATTTATAAAGGAGAGTAGAGTGTCGAGCGAACTCTAGAAGGATTGGATAAAAGAAAAAACCCTAGTATTCAGTTACTGCTCATTATTTCCAACACTTGTCATTTTCATTCATTTGTATTCTTTATATTTTATTTCAATGGAAAGTTGTTCATTTGCACTTTATCCCATCATGCTTAGCTAAATCCCGCTGAGGGGTTCAATATAGTGAATTCCCTTATGGTTCAATAGCTTGAAAGTGTTTATTTGCTTAAGTTTTATTCAATGCATGTCATTCTTTATGTAACACCCCGTGCACATTTGGGTGTGTTTAAATTCCATGTTTCAAGTTGAAAGAAATGTAAACTCTATTTTCGCTTGAACTTAGGGGTTTAATTTTAAACCAAAGTGTTGGGAATTAAGCGTTATTAAAAATAAATCCCTCCCTAAAACCCGTTAGTTTTGGTCTGCGTTGGTTGAGAAGTTTTAGCGTTAAATTTTAAGTTTACGCTTAGTCATGAGAATTTGTTGGGAGATGCTATTTTTGGGCTCTTGAATTATTCAAAGAGAAGAAACTCTAAGGAAAAAAGAAATTCAAGAGAAAGAAAATTAAGAAAAACCCTAGCTCTCAAGACTCTCATCTCTCCTTCTCTTCATCTCTTCACGCGTGGAACACCCCCCCAGCCGTTCGCTTCAGCCAGCCGAGAGACCCATCCCTCCTAGCCGATCTTGCCACCGCCTCCTACCCTTGCCACCGCCTCCTCACCTTGACTTAATAATTTTTTGCAAATTAGCATGTTTGATCTTGCTTAGGAGGAAAGAAAAGAATATATGCTTATCATGCTCATAAAGAAAAATCATTCTTGTTCTTACAATTTGAAAGAAAAAAAAAAGAGAAAGTCATGACTTATGAGCGCAATGCAATGCTTAATAAAGTTTTGACAAAAAGAGTTACCCCTGTTGTGATCAGTTAGGCCAACCAAAGGGTAAAACTCGGGTTAAGGGTCCCTACAATAGGTGTGTGAAAGCTAGTGCCACATAAAAATGCATGTTGTAATTTTCAATTATAAGCACCTAAGTATGGAGGAAAACAAACTAATTTGTTAAATTGACTCGTTAGTGAATCCTTAGTGCCAGTGTAGAAGGAAGATGAGTTGAGAGTTTAGTAATCCAATCCCGAGCTGGTAGAGTCTGATCTCGTTAAGTCAGATCTCGCTTGTGCAAGTTAATTTTGGAAAACTTTTGATTTTTCTCCCTCATTGCTTCTTATGTGCATGTCTCTTGATTGCTTGATTATTAACTTTTGAGCCTTGAGGATTGAGTCATGTTTGTTGCATCCATTCTTCCATTGTATGCTCGATTTTTAGTTTGCTCGAAGACTAGCAAAAGCTTAAGTTTGGGGGTGTTTGATAGCGAGCATAGCTAGCTAGTTTTCCCTAATTAATTTAGCTAGTCTTTTATAATTTGTTGGCCAAAATTATGCATTTATGTGTTGTATTTGTAGGAAATAAATATTGGATCACATTGCGTGTTCGGGACATGAATAAGGGCTAAAGATCGAAAAAGGATCAAGTTGGAACAAGTCAAATTCAGCCCAGCCGAGAGCAAAAAAAAAAAAAAAAAACACAGCGTCGCGTCGCTGTCCCAAAATTTTGCCCTATATATATTTTGCGATTAGGTCTGATTTGGGGGACTCTTTTGGTGACTTTGGACCCGTAAAACAGAGAGAAAAAGAGTCTGTTGTAGCTGAACAAGTGGAGAAAAAGCGGGAATCAAACCATTGCTCGTGGGGATCGTAACGGGGACGTGCTGTCTCGGCCTACTTAGCGTTTAATTCTCTTTACCCTTTGCTTTTGTAGTTTTTATGGCTTGTTTAGACTTAGTTTATATTGTAATTGGGATTATGTGTAGCTAAGTTTAATTCTTAGGGATTGATGTAGCCGTTGGACACTTTATGAATTGATTTTATGGTTTTGTTGCTATTGATGTCATTTATGCATAATTGTGTTCTTAATGCTTTCAATTTACCGGCCATAAATTGATTGTTGTTTGTGCTTGAATCTAACTCGGGAGACAGGATTTAGCTTAGAAATCATTATGCATAACTAGGATTTAGCTAGAAATCGGGAGATAATAGTTAATTCTAGAAATTGTTAAAAAGGTTAACCTTAATGCCTTGTATGTTTAATGAATTTAGATAGGGATATCGGGTTCATTGCATGTGAGAGAATCATGTATGCTCGGGAGAGATATGTGTGATTTTAGTTTCTCAAGATTTATGAATCATAGCATGTCAATAAACCATGAATTAATCCATAATCCCAATTGGTGAAATCAAATCCCTAAGACCGTTGTCATCAATAGATTGTCACTTTTCTTATTGTTTTGTGTTAGAATTGCATTCTTTATCACTAAGATTTGTTCTCTAAATAAAATTGGACAAGATTATTTTCGGTAATTAGATTTGATTAAAAATCCAATCCAGAGGACGACACTCGATTTCAAAATCACTTTACTATTACTTGACCCGTGCGCTTGCGGTAGGAAAATTCCACATCACAGCCTCCTTTCAAGAGAGTTTGCAAGACGAAACAAAGAGCAAAAACCAACCAATGCCACCAAGCACAAAGAACCAAACCAAAACATCGCTCAAATCGACCCCTCGGAGATATCCAACAACAACAACTTAGATTGGAGGACATCGTTCCTGATGGAGCTCCTTTAGGGAGGATTCTTCTTATCCAAAAAAAATGACTTTAATGCTTCATTTTTGCATCTTTTTTTTAGCTGGACAGATTCATTCTTTCTCCATGTTCTCGCCAAAGTGTCTCAAAAGCCAAAACAATGCTATTTTATACTTTTGAAGCTTTCAATCTTTTGGACATTTAACATATAAGGATGCATCTCATCCATTTGTTTTGATGGTTGGGTTTTCAATTGAAGAATGCAGCGGTTATCCACTACAATGGGGAAACTAAAACCATGATTGCAGTAGCAGCCGAAGAAAGAAGAAGAAAAAAAAAATGACCCAAGAATTTTACACCCATAGTTTAAACCAACAAGATAGTGTTAAAATTTGTAAAGGAAGAAACACATAAATAGACTTTGGTACAAGTGAGCTAACTTATCAAGCTAGTCCATCCTTAAGGGCATTTACCAAATCAAATCACTCAATGGAATTTAGCTACACATAATGATAGGAGAAATGACAAAAGAATATTGCATTGAAGATAAAGGCATAATTACAAATGAACAAAAGAATTAAAAGGTTGGAATTTAAAACAGTGCAAAATTTAGAGCAATAATATGAGTTTTTCTCTCTCAAGGCTCTCTCTACACTTAATTCCTCATTTCTCAAGGGAAATTAAGTGTTTACGGGCTAAACTCACGGCTTTAGGTCTAATCTAGGTAGTTCTTGAGAGGGAATGGTGCTTCACGACTCCAAAGGTCAAATTAGGGTTTGTCATGCATCCAAACTCTTCCCATGGGTCTGCTCTTTTCTGATCCTTAGAGGTCCTTTTAAAGCTTGAATATGGTTGAGTTGTTGCCAAAATTTCTCCAGTGGACTAGGAAGAATCAAAGTCAAAACAACTGGTTAGGTGTGAAAATGACTTGCGGTGGTTGCCGACTCGCAAAAATCTGAGAGAAACAGTTTTTCTTGAAATTGTGGTCGCATTTCATTTTTGCCTTGGATAGATTGCAACTGTAATTTGTGTTCCTTCTTGAATTTCTGGACAACACCAAAAGTCCATTAATTCTGAACAAAAATGACTCTTTTGACCTTAATTACACTCAATTTACATACTTTGACTCTTTAAGACTTGACTTTCACACTTTTGTATATTTAGGTTCAGAAAATCACAAATATGATCAAAATATGTTTAAGTCAACAAGAAATAAGCTATTTTTAAGGGGCAAACATAGAAAATATTTGGCACTTATTAGGAGCCACCAATAGTTATAAAATATTAAATAGATGCTAAGGGTGTATTTGCACATTGAAAAAAAAAAAACAAAGTTAATTGTAAATATTAATTTAAACACAGTTAGGGGTCGTTTGGTGCGTGAGAATGAATTGAGTTGGAATGGAATGACATGTGATACCCATGTTTGGTGGGCCGAATTTGGGTGGGGTTGGAATGGAATTGTGGGCATGTGGATTCCAACCCATTTCTCACATTTTGGTGGGTCCCACTATTTCTCTCTCCATTTTTCTTCATAATTTTAATGGGACCCACTATTTTTTTTTTCTATTTTCCTTATAATTTTGGTGGGTCCCACTATTTCTCTTTCCATTAATTCCAACCCAAATCCAACGCAACAAACATAGGCATCATGATTCCCAGGAATCCAGATGCCAGCAAAATATTCCCATGAGAATCACACTCCATTCGATTCCAAACCTATTCAATTCCAGCGCACCAAACGGCCCCTTAGTTATAAATATTACAAAATATTAATTAGCATCATATAGTTAGTTATAAATATTAATTTAGAATGACACAAAGACATTAAAAAAAAAAAAAGCACAGTTAGTTATAACTAGCTGAAGATCTAAAATGATTCACACGTAAGTGTGCAAGGATTAAATTGATACTATTATTATTTTGAGGTTTTAATATATACAACCCTCAAACCACTCCATTTAACTCTCTCTCTCTTTGAAATTCTCTTATAAAATTTGTAGAGATGGGGGCAAGGATTCTGATAGGTAATTTGTGGAGATTCGATTCCTCACAATGAATTATTTCCCATTTTTTTAATCTTAATTTAATTAAATAAAATTTTTGACAATTTTTTAATTAGATAGTTAATAGAGAAATTGCAATAGCAGACTATTTTAGTTTTTCTATTTGCAATTATAGCACATTTATAAAAGATTTGCAAATATGGCAATTTATTTAATTTCAGACTTTTTGTTCCTGTTTTACCCTTATTTTAAGGCCCCATCAAATTCTTTCCTCCCTTCTACTGCTTCATTATTTTCCAGCAACATCTTCATGGAATTTACCTCCCCACCACCGTAATCATGCATCTCCAATAAACCAATTCCAATTCAAACCACTATGATGGTCATTTTTCAGCTTCTTAATTAATTTACCAATTATTTCTAATGTATCGCTTTTCGCCACACCATCATCTTTTTTTTTTTTTTTTTAAGAGACCATCATCATCTACTATCAACACCACTTCTATTTTTTCATCTCATTTTAAAATTTCTCCTCAAATTTGTAAGGAAATTCTCTTCCTTAGAAACTTTTTTGCCCGCCTCTATTCGGTGTAGCTTTAGCTTCGCATTTTTACAATACACCATAAGCCTTTCACCAACTAACTATAAAACAAGAAAAATCTAGGTTTTATGGTGGTCACGGAGCTTGTGTGCTAGGCTTTAAAAATTATAGTGTTGATTGAGAGTCGCTTGTTCATAATGATTATTTTTTTATTTTATGTTCTAATTACCACAAGAGACTTAAAATTTTGGTTCAATTTATGATTGTAGTATAATAATTTTGGATGAGTTTCTAATTAACGAGATGATTGCAATGGAAAGTACTTTACTAATAGTTTTCAATTAAATTTATTTCTATCAGTAACAATCATTGGTAGACTTCAATTAACTGATAATTAACTGATTTCTATTCGGGATAAAAACTGATAGACTTCAATTAACTGATTTCTATGCTCGATAGAAAATGATAGATTTGAATTAAACTAATTTCTATCAATGATACAAGTCAATAGACTTCAATTAAATTGATTTATGATAGAAACTAATAAACTTCAATTAAATTAGTTTCTATCAGTGATAGAAACTACTAGTCTTGAATTAAATTGATTTCTATCAGTGATAGAAACTGATAACCTTGAATTAAATGGTTTTCTAGTAGTGATTATTACTGATAAACTTAAATTAAACTGATGGATGAAAACTGATAGCCTTGAATTAAACAGAACTAATAGTTTTGAATTAAATTGTTTTCTATCAGTGGCTATCACTGATAAGCTTGAATTAAATTGTTTTCTATCAGTGGCTATCACTGATAGGCTTGAATTAAACATGATAAAAATTGATAGATTATGATTATCAGAATCTATCAGTCATAGACACTGATAGACTCCGATTAATCAAAAGTCTATCAGTGTCTATCACTAATAGATTCTGATTAATTGAAGTTTATCATCAAATTCTATCAGTATTTATCACTGATAGACTCCGATTAATCGAAGTCTATCAGTGACTATCAATAATAGGCACTGATAGACTATTGGAGATACTACGGGTATTTTCGTAATTTAGCGTAATTTTTGCTATTTCTGCAAATAATTTTAATTTTTTGCTATTTTTGCAATACTTTTGCCGGTTTTTTCTATTTTTGCAAATCCCCCTAGTTAATATTCATAAAAAATCTTCATTTAAATGGTCATATGAAAAATCTCCATTTAAAAGTATAATTCTTAAACCTCTTAAAGAAAACAAAGTAATATTTCGTATTAAATTATCTAATTATCCAAATCATTAAACAAAAAAGCTTTAAATTTATATATGTATATATACACACACGTATATCTAGATATACACATACAAAAGGTAATAAAAAAATAAATAGGATGGGGGAGAGGGAATGTTGTCCCTGTTTAGCTCAAGGGGAATTTTTTTTCTATATCCACACTCTTTTCTTTAAGCATTTAATACAACGTTTCCAATTTCTTTTATAACATGTGATGTGGGGTAAGAGATTTGAACCTTTGACCTGTTAATCAAGGGTACAAACTTTATGCTAGGCGAGTCATGCTTTTGATGGCGTTTCCATGACCATCCAACTAACAAAAAAATTCAATTTTAATTTATAGTTTACTCCTAATAAAAAACCACACACACTAAGCCCAATTTCCTTAAATTGGTTACTTTTGCCCTTAGATTTTCCTATATATTGGAAAAGATTTTGATGTTTTGAGGAAAGATGGTGCGAAACGCAAGCAAGGTATATGTGATCCAAAAAGATTGCAAACAACAAGAATTTGTGGCCATCTCTACACTTTGAGGATCTCCTTATTTGGATTTTTTTCAAAAAATAATTAATATGTTTTCTGAAAAAGTAAGGTAGTATAAAAGGTTATACAGATTTATTGGTAAATTTGACTACAATTGTGTTTTGCATAATAGATTTGAATATTATTGTCTTTTGAAGGAAAAGAAAATTCAAAAGACTGTGTTCTTTAAATATTTATTTTAATTAACAAACTTTTCAAGTTTTTTTTTTTTTTTTGGTTTGATAAAAAAAAAACCTAAGACACCGTTTGATAACTATTTGATTTTTTTTTGGGATTTTTGAAAATTAGGCTCGTTTTCTCCTAAATTCCCTACCATGGTTTTTATCTTTGTTAAGGATCCATTTTGAATTTCTAGTCAAATTCCAAAAACAAAAACAATATTTACAAAGAATGTCATAGATACTAAAACAAAGAAACTTATAGGTTGAAGAAGGTGTGTATAAGCTTAATTTACAAAAACCAAATGGTTATTAAACGAGGCTTAAATATTTTGGTTTTTGTATTTATTATGATGTCAATTTTTTAACATACGGATAACATGACTTTAAGTAGATATATACTAGTAGATACTAAAAAAAAACTAAAAAAAAAAGTTAAATTTTACTAAATACTTTTGAATTTTAGATAGGTTTCATTCATAGAAAAACTAAAACAAAAAAGTGTTAAATTTCACAAAATACATTTGAATTTTAGGTAGGTTTCATTTAATGATGTGCTTACACTTTGAAAATTTTCATTTTAACTTTTGAATTTCAAAATCGATCCAAAAATATCTTTGGAGAGCTTTTGCGTTAAAACAATCAATGAAAATTGACGCATAAATTGATGCGTAAGAATTGAGAAACATACATAATTTCATTAACAACATCATTCATGAAAAATTTCAAAGGCATATATGATATTTATGAAAATTTTGGTCCCTCATTTGAGTGGAAAAGATTCTCTCAAGATATTTTTTTGGAACAATATCAAAGTTTAAAGGTTTTTTTTATTATTAGTTTTTTACAACATGTGGAGGTAAGCACAAACCTCTTGGTTATTAGTACAAACTTTATGCCAATTGAGCTATGTTCATGGTTGTTTCCAAATCTGGACATGAGAACTCACCTAACCTTCATGTGATAGCAACGGTAAATTTGTCTGAGAGGGAGAAGACTTGACCTACCAAACAAGTAAAACCTGCACATCAGTGTGGTGGTTACTACACTGACTCCGATGCTTAAGTTAGCAAGAAGAAAGATCGATATGAAAAACAAAAGAGCAAGAGGTAAAAGAGGAGAGTTCAGAAAGTATGGTTTTGGATCCCTTCTCCAAGGTTGAAGAAGGGTTTATATACCTCGACTAGTTTTTAGGGTTTCTACTCGTTTGAAGACAGCTTCGAACTAAACTAGATTGCACCGGACTAGCAAAAGACTCCAGAAACCGAGCAAAGAGGAAGCAATTCGACCCACGGGAGTGGATCGAGGGTCAACCTCGACCATGGTTGAGGCCAAGGGATTGGGCAATACCTTCAACTCTTGTCTCCCTCGGAATCTTTCCTTGGTCATCCTTGGATTTATGTTGTGCTGGTTCGTCAATTCCTTAAATTTGGAAGTGGTCTAAAATTACCTATAACACACAAATTCAAAAGTTAAAATACAACTTTTTAAAGTGGGGAGGATTTGAAGCCTATTCAAAAGCTCTTGGGTACGTTGTATAATAGAAAAAGTTGAAATTGTCTTAAGATTGGATTGCCATCGTGGCCATATGAATAAGTTTTAATTTATTTAAATTTTATTAAACATCTAATATTTCCATATAATTTTTTTTTATTTTATTTTTTATTTTAGTGGATTGAAAACCTCCTCTTTTTTGAGTGTGGGGTTTTGTGAAATTACACAAAAATAGTTGTATAACTTAAAAAGAAAAGCTGCATTTCTTTTTTAGGTCGGTGACTCCACGATCTTGTGCCAATTTGGACCCGCAAGCCACTAAGAAAGATGGGTCAAAAAGGTGGAAAACTAAGTGACATCTAATATGAAAAGCGGTTTGTTTGCTGATAATCTAACATTTCCATGGAATGACATTTGAATTACTTCATTTGTTTGGTAATAATGTAGGATATATATCGAGACATCTCGGGATGTCCATACAGAAAGCATTGAAGAAGCTCTTTATGCCCTCATGATAGATGGGTTTCTAAGATTTTCATGTCTAAGACATCTTCGGATGACATTTTACCCACAATTTTTTAATATATTTTTTCTTTATTTTACAATTTTTATTTTTATTTAAAAATAAATAAATTTATTCATACACTCAGAAATAATCATATGTAACTAACTTTTTTTCTTTTACATTTAGATATAAAATAAATGAGAGTTATATTGAATAATATTTCAATTTATTTTTTATTTATCCTCTTAACATTAACACTAATGGGACATTTTCAAAACACACACATAAAATCCATTAAAAAAATATTATTCCCTAAAAAAAATTTAATTTGATAATGTGATTAGTATAATCCACTAAAACACATTGTGAATTATATTAATTGTCATGTTTTTTTTTTTAAAAAAAAGTTAAAATTGAAATTAATTTATGCTTGAACACCTTATGTAAGGACGGCAACTTAAGGTAAATCCCAATTCCTTTAGTTTTGGGTTATTTTGAGTTAATTTCATGGAATTAGTATAAGGAGGGAGATTTAAAATGATGGAATTGGGAGAACTTTAAATTATTAAAGCTTCGATGGCAAACTGGTAAATAAGAGTTTTGCAACCAAGTACAACCTCTTTATTTTAAGAGCTTCACGATGCCCTAGGAAGCCATCTAAGCCTCAAGGTCTCATCTCCTTCCTCTTTCACGATTTTGGCAGCCACTTCTTTGGCAAGATTGAGTTTTTCTTTGGGAAATTGACAAAAATGACCCCCTAGAGTTTTGGTTTTGGAAAAAGACCCCTCTTTAGAAACAATGTTTTTTTGGACCCCTTGATGATGAAGATGATGTAAGCAAAAGGTTGAAATTACTCATATGCCCCCAATCCAAAAAATACAACGTAATTAATTTTTTACCCACTTTTTTCACCCACCTTTTCACCAACCTTCTAAAAAATAATTACTCCGTTAATTTTAACCCTCCAATTAAACATAATTTCAAAAAAAAACCTCATACAACATACAAAAACCCCAATTATTTTGGAATTAATTTTTTCTCGGTCCTATCCCGACCGAGAATCTCGAACGCAAATAACGAAAAATATTGAAATTTTCCCGGTCCAAACTTGGTTGGACCGCCTGACCGAGAATCATGAGTGAGCAAGCGAAATTATATTGTTCGTCCCGGGTTAGTCTCGATCGGGATCGAGACCATTTTTATATTTGTATAAGCAATCTTTGTAATTAAATTTGGATTTTGGCTTCGTTGGCACATCCAATCCCAACAACCTCTTTGTTGTCGTGCAGTCCCAAGTTCGATTCTTGAGTTATACAATCTTCTCAATTTTATTCATTTTTTTATATTTTGGGAAATTATTAAAAATTAAAATTCAAGTTCTGTCCCCCGACCCGAGAAAGTCAAGAATTAAAAATTGAGATTTTGGGAAATTATTAAAAATTAAAAATTATTAAAAAAAATACATATATAATATAATCATAATTCTGCCCCCCGACCGAGATAGTCAAGAATCCTGGTAGAATTTCCCGGGTGAGATCGAGCCTGGGAAAGACAATTTTTTTAAAAAAATGTATTTTCCGGCCTTCATCCCAGTGTCTCTCCAAGCAATCCGGTCGGGATTCTTCCTTCGAAAAACGAAAACTCATTCGCTCAAGCTTGAAATCTGCGGCATTTTTCAACAAAACCAACACAGAAAACTCTGAAACTAACAATATGAAAAAACAAATCAATACAAACTTCAACAAATCTTGACAAACGATCCTAGAATATACCTAAAACTTGAAAACCCTAGAAAACTCACAAATAACCCGAAAAACGTACCTTCTTGCAGTGAAAGGCGATGTATAGTCGATTAAAAACCAAGTGGATGCACGAAATCAACGAAAAATGGCAATGGAAAATTGAGCCCTAAAAATGGATCAAAGTTTTGTTTTCAAATAGTTAAGGGCATTTTTGTAATTTCACTCCTAAGGTTAAGAAAAAAGGGCTAGAAAAAACCATTTTCTTCATTGGGGTCCTTTTTTAAACATAAAGTTCAGGGGGTCATTTTGGTCAATTTCTCTTTTTCTTTCTTTTTTTTTTCCACGAGCTCCCGACGCCGGTCAGTGCAGCAGCTCCGTCCCTGACTCTCCTCCGGCAAGCGGCTCGTTCAGTAGCAGTTCGACGTCGTGCAGGCCGCGGGTTTCAGCAAGTAGTTCGGGCATTTTGGGGTGTGTTCCTCTCGGTTTTTCTTTCGTTTAAAGTCGATCTCTCCCTTCCTTTCATTCTCTCTCTCACCTCGTGGTTTCCCTCTGTATTTTCCCGCTATTTCCGGTGAGTTTCAGGTGCTGTAGCGACTTGATTTCGTGTTTTTGCGACGAGCATTCTGTTTAGGCGCGAACAGTAGAGTTTTCGGGCTATTTGTAGTGTTTTTCCGGCGTTTTTAGTGAGCTTTCAGCGTGGGTAGGTTGGATTGAAGGTTGTATTGGTTGGTTATTACGTTTAATCGAATACCCACTCATTTTTATTTCCGTTCAGCAAGCTTTTCTCTTCAATTCCGACGATTCAAGCAATAGATTTTCAAGTTTCAGCATCTTTGAGCGATTTCGTCATTGGGTAAGTGAATTAAGTCAAGTTTTGGATGATTTATTTGTGCTAGAGGAATACCCATTGATATTGGCTATTGATTTCAAGGTGCCCATAGCGTTTGATGATTAAATTGTCGAATTTAAGGTGATTTGTGAGCCCGAACAGCAAGCTGTGTTTTTGTTTTAGGTGAGTTTTGGGTGTTAAAACATCCCCAAAATTTAATTTGGCTCCTAGGTGTATGTTTGGAATTAAACTCCTTTTGATTTGAGAATGTTCATCCCTTTTGTGTAGTTGATTAAGGGCCTCGAAGCTGAGGAGTTATATAGTTTTTTCTAACGAATTATTTAGCTAAGGTAAGTAGCTATTTGGTTGCAATTTCTATGCTTTAGTCTCGTTGCATGATCGATGGAATTGATATGTAGCCATTGCATTGAGTTCTATGCTTTAGATTAATTTCCTTTAAAAATTTAATATGCTAGCATGGATAAGATTTAAGCCTTGAGTTTTGCTTGTGGATTTATATAAGCATGATGACAGTATGAGGATCTTAAAGTTAACTGTAGCATCTTTTGGGTTACTTGGAAGCATGTTATATTAGAACAAATTATGATTGACTATGAATGTCTGCTTAAGTTATGCTTGAGTTGTGGATGCGAGATCTGACTCTCTTTGGTTGTAAAAGTTTGGTGTACCGAAAGTGTGTGGATGTTTGTGGTTGGGCAGTTTTGAGTATAGAAGTGTTTTGTCTTGTTTCCAGGTGATAAGAAAAATTTGGGGTTGACTATATGTATGTCGTTATGCTGTCGAATTTTCGGTAGCATTACAGTGGGCAAGGGATCTAAGTCTAGAAATATTCCTTGGAATATGACGTGCTTAATTAGTTGGTTGACTAGTATAAACCACAGGTTTTCCAAGCACGTTCTAATGTGACTTTGAGAGAACCATACGTATGTTTGAGAATAGACTTAGAATTGGGACCTTAGTCACATTTAGGGCCTCGGGTAGCCTTAAAGGATCCTTAAGTCTTATGTTAGCTAGGGTTATTTCTTTCCCCATCTCAGGGCTGATAAAACCCAGTTTTAGGCACGAGATCATACGTTCTATCAGTTGACTATTATAGCTCAGTTTTCAAGCATGGGATCATGCATTCTATCAGCCTCAGGACAGTGTTCAGCCTATGTTTCAGAGGTATAGTGTTGGGAGAGGTATAATTTTGCTAGAGGGATGTCAACTAGTCTCTAGTTTACTTTGCCTTACATGACTGACCCACGTCATACCATAGTTGGCTTAGTAGCCACGTTTTCGTGTGCCAGATGGCACTCAAACATGTTTACATGCACCAGATTGCTCCACCGTATTTTATGTTCATGATTCAAGGGTGTTGTGTTGGGATAGGTGTAGTTCTGCTATAGGTTGCCAGCTAGTCTCTAGTTTACTCGCCTTACTCGACTGACCCATACAACACTCAAGTTGGCACAGGTTGGGGATATGTAATCACCCTAGACGAAACATTCCATGTACCCTGTTATGGCCCTAAGGTTAGAAACCCGAATGAATGATTCCAGTGAGGTCCCTATGATGTTAAGACCCAACTCAAGCTTCACGTTAATAGTTTTTCATGCTATCAGTTTCAACCTTTAAGTGAGCTACTTACTGAGTATATTCTTGTATACGCACCCATGCTACATGACTTTCCTTTTCAGATGGTACTTGATGACATCAGGCGAGTGGCGAGGGCGGTGACTTGACTAGGCTATAGGATGCAGTTGCAAATCATGTCCCTAGAAGTCTAGGAATGAGTTTCCTAGTTTCATGCTTTTAGATGTTTTCAATTTTCAAGTTTGTGAAAATTTGTCTATCATGTTCTTGGCTGCTTTTAGTGTAAAATGATTCTCAGTTTTAGGCCCAGTTTGTTAAATAAAGGATTTAACTTTTGGTCTCTTCCGCTTTAAAGTCTTAAAAGTTTTATGTGTTCATGTATGTGAAGGGGATGAAAGCCCCGACGCAGCGGAAGTGCATCGTTAGGACCTTGCGCCGTATATTAATTAATATCAAAATATCGTTACGAAAAGGCAAAACAAAACTTTAAACATGCTTTAAAGCCGCTGTAAAACGCTATAAACATGCTGAAAACAACTAGAAAATAAAACTACTTTTATTTTCATGTTTTTCTAAAGAAACGAGAAAGAACCGTTACAAACCTTCGTCGTAGACTTGACCGTTTTTCGCCAACGATGCTTCAATGAACAAAAACGCAGCAGCCTTCTTGTTCTTATTCGTTGGAAAATTCCTCTCAAGAACACAATAACCACAGAGGTTACACCGGTATGTCTCTAAGTCTAGGAGGCAAAAGACTTGCGGGAGTCTTTCTCTAAAAGGGAGGCTAGAGAGAATTCTAGGATCTTGTTTTCAGAGTCTAAGAGCAAGAGGGCTACCAAACCATTAGGTCTAGTGTTCTATTTATAAGAGAAAGACCATGAATAAAATATTCACATTAAATCAATTATTTCCATAAATGATTTAATCTATTCCTTATTTAATCAATCCATGATCAATCAATTCCATAATTGATTAATCTTTTCCACAAATGACTAATTACTTCCGTAAGTGATTAGATCATTTCCATAAATGATTAATCATTTCCATAAATGATTAATTATTTCCATAATTGATTAATTATTTCCATAATTGATTAATTTTCAATTAATTAACCCTTTAATTAATTAGTCACCAATTAATTTTCAATTAATTAACCCTTTAATTAATTAGTCACCAATTAAATATCACATATTTAATTTTCGGCCTTGAATTAATTAATTGCCCAAATTAATTTTAGGCCTTAAATTAATTAATTCATATTTGAACTCTTTCAAATTCCTATAAATTTAATATGAATCAAATTCACATTTATATTTGAAATTTCTTCAAATATTTATTTCTCATAATAATATATCAATATATATTATATTGTTTCTCTTAGTAAATTGAACACTTTTAATTTACATTTATTACTTAGTTGCCTCAAATTACTTTATGAGCTACCAGTGGGACCTAATGGACCTGCAGATCAGAAGCTCCAACGATGTGAGATTAATTGGTCAAACTCATTAACCAAATTAATCAATATTCGTTAACTGTGTGTACATTCCACTATAGACTCACAGTTGCACTCTTCTCACTGCAGACATATTTTCTGTGTCCACGGATATAGACCAATAACGACTAGTTAGTCCTTCACGAGTGTCCATAACACCATCTGGGTCAAATTACCATTTTACCCCTGGGTTACTTCTATTTCCTTAAGTACCAGTTCTCCTCTAATGAACAACCTGTTTGTGGTCCAACCATCAAATAGAAAACCCTCTCGTGCCATTGCGAGGGTAGGGCCCTTTGTTCAAGACTCGCAGTCACCACTTAAGGGAACACTCATCTGCTTCCCTAAAGTCGGGAAGGAGTGAATTCCATCTTGTACGATTATGTTTCGAGTTCCCCACTCGGTCTTGTCCCCAAAATGGTAGGCTTATTGAGTCGGCGTATTGGCCACTGTTGGGTTTCCAGAGTGGGTAAAAATATAGTAAAAATAGACTCTAGAACACTGTGCAAGCATACACAATCCGCAGCAAGTGATAAGTAATTTATCGTATCCACGGGGCTGAATAGCTCTCACTTTATCTATTTTGTATAACTCTTTAATGGTTTCAAAAGTGGTTAAAATTATTGATTTTGATAAACTGCTGAAGCAAAAGAAATGACAGAACAGAAAGTAAACAAATAAAGCAGACAAATTGGAAACAGGCATTGATCAGGATTTAATAATTGTTTTAAAAGATGCTCTAGCAATATTATTGATTAGGCAATTCTCTTGAAGTCTTATTAGCAGGATCCTCCCGGAACTCTGGATTTTTTGGAATGTGTTTCAACTCCAATGATGCTCTACCGATCAAGCACTATGCAACTGGTTATCCCTAACTCAGTCACTGGCGTTCACCAATACACAATGATCTAGTGTGATTAAATGTCACACACTTCTCAAATCATCCCTGAAACTAAGAAGTGGTATTCATACCGGCTGGCCAGGCGGGCACAAAATAAAGATATGCACAACAATTAATCAAGATGCTCAAATCAACATATATTGCATAGAAAATAAATCACGACAATTACATAATTCCTAACCAACACCTAAGTAAATTTAGTTCATAAGGTTCATGATAACACACGCTACAATTTGAGTATGTGCATCCATAACTACAAGAAATTACAAGAAGAGATTAATTCCCTTGGTCAAATTCGTAGTTGATGGTCTTCTTGAAGTCTCCAATCTTTCCTCCTCTATTCGGCTCCCAAAGATGGGAAGTAAGCCTCCACGAATGGAATAGGACTTTTCTTCTCCAAGAATGGAATTTTTTTGACTTGAGACAACTCTCTCCTTTTATAGAGTGATAGCAAGCCCTAATTAGGTCAATTTGTACACGTGGCAGACTCTCAAAGCTTCTTAGATCCGAGAATAGCTTAACTAACTTCAGTTCATTAAAATGGATTACGAGCTGTGACGTGGTAGTTTTGCTCTCTGCTTTGTTGGATCACAGATTTTGCTCCCTCAAGTCGCTCAGCAATATATTCTGCACAAAATAACTTCCAAGGCATCCATTCTTCCAAATGGGTTAAAACATATAATATTAATCTAAAAACAATCCTATTCAGCACAAATGACACACAAAACATTATAGAACTAAGGCCTAAATAACTCCCTTTTGGAGAGTTATCAGCCACTCTCACCCATACAAATCAAAGGACAATCCCTCATGAGCGATCCTCAACATGTTTTAACTTCCTTTTAGTCGGGTCATTACACCTTAGCAATCTTAGCAAGTTAGTTTGTTCTATTTCTTTTATGCATGTTGCATTTTTTCCAATGTAGAGGGAAAATAGAATGGGAGTTCTATAAGTCTATCTCGAACCTTTTCAAAGCTTCTCTAGAAAAGGCTAAGCTCATTTTTCATGTAAATTTTCGAAAATGTTTTCAGTTGTCTACATTTTTTCTTTGATGCTTTATATTCTCTTAAGCAAAATTTTGATCATGTATTGCTAGGAGTTTAGAGTCATGATCTTAGCAAGCACGTTTAATCTCTATGCTATAGTTTGAGGCTTGTTTGAGGACTAGGTTGGAGGTAATTTGATAGCACCAATTTGGTGCACATTTATTTCCCTAAATTCTGCTTATCTTCTTGTTAATTAGTGTGAAAAATCATGAAAATGACTATAATATTGTTATAGGCCTAAAATAAGTGTTCGGGACCGATCGGGGCGAAACCGTGATGAAAAGAAGCGAAAATGCCCAAATTGCCTCAGTCAACCATCGGTCAACGCGCTGGAGAATACTGGAGCAAGGGGTAGCGCTAGGAGCGTTGAGCTGACCCTTAACACTGCAAACTCGAAAGCAAGCATCTCGATGCTAGCCCTCAGCGTCTTTGACGCTGTGAAGAGCGTCTCGACGCTATGCAGCCAACACACGTTTTTGAGGATTTTCTTCTAGAGCATCTCGACGCTCTCACTAGTGTATATAAGCATGTTTTTCCATTTTTAGGTAAAGTTTCAATTCCCAATTTCGATTCAGTCATCTTTTCCCTCAAATTCAGTGTATTCTCTCTATTTTTTTCATTGTAATTCTAGTGTTAGGATTAGTTTAGGATGGTGGATCGAGTATGGTAGCGAGGTTTGTTGTTCCAAATGACAGGCTAAGCTCATTTTCATGTAATGGGTACTCGATCTTGTAAGTTTCAGCTATTTAATGAGATTTTTTATGTTTCTCAATGCATGATTAGTTACTTATATGGTTGTTAGCTCTATTTAATAATGCTTAGTTTTGATAGGACGGTCCAACAAACCTAACCGCAGTCGTTCTAGAGGCATATTTGCGAGAAGAGGGTATACGTTGACGCAGGGTTGCGTCGGCATAGGTCCTTTAATAAAACTCTCCTCTTTCCTCTCCAGATCTATTATTTGTGCCACAAAACAAGGTTCTTCTCTAGTTTTTCTTCTTTGACGCCAATATAGTGTGTTTTTGCTCCATTTTGGTTGATTTTATATATTGTCATGGTAGTGTGGGCTTTCGATTTTAGGTAAGTTTTCTTAGTTTAAATTGCTTAGATTGTTGTTTTATGGTCGATTTGTCATTCTTTTGTGTTTAAAATCGTTTCGCTATTGTTTTTCCTCTCCAATGTCGATGTAGCGACCATTTCTCTTTGGTTTTGTCGATTTGTACTAGATTTCTTGTCGTGGTGGTGTGGGTTTTCAATTATAGGTAAGTTTTGTGGGTTTTAGTTGCTCGCATTATTTTTTTATGCTTGGTTTGACATTATTTTGTGTTTAAACATTGTTGTTTTTCCTCTCCAACACCGATACAGTGGCTTTTTCGCTCCATATTCATCGATTCGTGCTAGAGTTCTTACTGTAGCGGTGTTGCCTACATTTTTGTTTGATGCTTGATTTGTTCTTGTTTTGTGTTTTAGAGTTCAATTTGTTTGTGCCTTTGATTTCAAAGTATGCGTAGTTTCAAAGTGAGGTTCCAATTTGATTGTAAGGTTTGAAAAAAATTGAGCTATTGGATTAATCATTATTAGATTGTTTTTTTTTTTTTAACATTATGTGTTTGTTCATTGGATTAATTTGTTGAGATTGATGTATGATTTAAATAAAATGTAGGGAAAAATACACTTTTGGTCTCTCAGGTTTGAGTTAGGTTTCATTTTGGTCCCTAAGTTTTAAAACTTGACATTTTAGCCCTTGAGGTTTGCATTTAGTAGCATTTTGGTCATTCTATCAAATTTTCTGTTAAATATATAACAAAAGGCTTATTGTACATTTTTTAATTATTATTTTTAAGCTACATGGCATTTTCTTTATTAAAAAATATTTTAAAAATTTTATTAATAATATTAAATATTTTAATATATATATATATATATATATATATATATTATTTTTCTTTTCCTTCCCTCTCTTCTTTCTCTCCCCTCTCCATCCTTCTCTTTTCTTCCCCATCTATTGTCGCTGTCGATACTCACCGTCGTTGTCATCGTCTCCTTTCCCTTTCTTTTTCTTCCCTCATTTGTTTTTCTTAATTTGTAAGTAAAAAAGAGTTTTTTTTTTTTTTTGTTTTTACTCATGGAAGCGTCGAATGATCTTTTGCAATGTAAAATGGCGCTTTGAATCTCATCATGTTGTTGCACCAACGAATCATCTCTCTGGTTCAATAATGGTGCCACTGTCACTGCCACTGCCGCCACTAATCCGCCAGTCACCGATGTTGATTTATTCTTACCTACATGCTTACATACCAACTGAATCCCCGCCAGCAGAATAAAGAGGTTCTTCTTCGTTTCAAATCTAAAACGAAGGAGGTTCTCTTTCAATTAAAAAAAAAACAAGAAAGAAGGAGGGAGATGAAAGAAGAAAGAAGAAGAGAGGAGGAAGAACACGACGACGACGAATGGTCTCTTCAACGGCAACGACAACAATGGTGGCTGGACTTGAAGAAGAAGAAGAAAAAGAAGAAGGAAGAGGAGGAGGGAGAGAAATGAAATAATAAAAAAGAAAATAATATTTTAATTCATTTATTTTAAAAAATTGAAAAAATATTTTTTAAAATAAAAAATGACGTCACGTCAGTAATCCTTTAGTAATTAACGAAAAATTGGATGGAGGGACCAAAACGAAACGGTATCCAAACCTTAGGGGCTAAAATGTCGAGTTAATTAAAACATAGGGACCAAAATGAAATCTAATCTAAACCACAAAGACCAAAAGTGTATATAGATTTGGTTTTTGTTTTGAAATAAAATTATCCAAGTTAACGATGTCTCTCAAATTACATTGTTAGATTGTTGTTTTATTTTTTATATATTTTTTTGTTTTTAAAATTATGTGTTTGTTCATTGGATTCATGTGTTCATTTTTCTATTGTTGGATTGTTTTCTGTTTTTAATTATGTGTTTGTGGTATGTTTAAAAGTTAACATTTTTTAGTGGATGATTTAATTTGTTTTTTTCTTTGTGTTTTTTCATTAGATTAATGTTGAAGCTTGTTGCAATAGTTTAATTATTAAGTTTTGACAAAATGGAAAATTTTAGGTTTATCCTTGTTTAATGGGTTGTTTGCACATATAGAAAATCCAGCTAAAATAATAGCAAAATTAGCAACATATTAAAGTATTTGCAAAAATAGCAAAATTTAACACTCAATCAATCTAAATTACAAAAAAAGTCAATCTCACGTGATTACCCGACCCGTTCAATTACCCAGTCCATTCAGCCTGAATTTTCAGCCCAATTCCTTTTTTTTTTTCTTCTTTTCGTTTTCATCAGTGATAGAAGTCTATTAGTGATAGAATTCTATCACTGATATAATTTTATCATTTCAATGCTATATATTGGTACATCTTTTTGGGTGATTGTTAATATTCACACTTTTCTTATTGTTACCGTGATCGATGATTGACCAACACGATGACAACGACAACATTTCGGCGATAGAATTCTATCAGTAATAGTTTATCTTATATTCTAATTGTCTTTTGTTTATAAATTCAGTTACATATTGAAGTGAAGAATATCATTTTATCAAAATCTATTCAATCAATTACTTATTTGTATTATTGATAGAAATCTATCAGTGATAGGTATCTATCACTGATAGATTCTATCGATGCTTAGTGATATTTTTATAAATTCAGTTACATATTGAAGTGAGGAATATCATTCTATCAAAATCTATCAAATTACTATTCTATCAATGATTTATTTGTATTATTGATAGAAATCTATCAGTGATAGGTTTCTATCACTTATAGATTCTATCACTGATAGAATTTCTATCATCTCATGTTCTATTGATGCTTAGTGATAGTTCTATTGATGCTTAGTTATCACTAGATGTCTATCATTTTGTGCATTTTGTGCATGTTGTAACTACTTCTGATGTCTATCAGTGATAGTCATCGATAGACTTCAATACAAGTAGAATTCTATATGTGATAGCCATTGATAGATTTTAATACAGAAAAATTAGTTCAATTTCTTTTTATTTGGATTCCTCCATTTGCATTTTTCACCAATGACCATGACAAAAAATAGATAAAATTCTAATAAATAGATTGGTCTATCAATGACTATCACAGCACAGATAGTCACATATAGAATTCTATCAGTGATAGTCACTGATAGAATAAAAGGCAAAACGGGAATAATAAAATTTCATTTTACAGATTTGCCATATTTGCAATTTTTTTAAAAATTTTGCTATATTGCAAATTATAGGAAAACATATATTGCTACCCATTACAATTATCCTTGTTTGAGTATTAGGTCTCATTGTAGAAAGTGTGTGAGGAAGCTTTAAAGGTCAAGGGACTCAATAGGAAATTGTTGTCTGAATTTAGGTTTCATTTTGGTCCCTGAGATTTGGGTTATGTTTAATTTTGGACCTTGAGATTTGGGTTAGATTTGGTCCATGAGATTTCAAACCCGACATTTTTACCCTTGAGGTTTGAATTTTGTTTCATTTTGGTCCCTCCGCCCAATTTTCCGTTAATGACTAACGGATTGTTAACGTGGCACTATTTTTTTTTATTAAAAAAATTGTTTTTAAAATTTTTTAAAATAAAATAAAATTAAACTAATAAAGATATAGATTTTTTTTTTCATTTCTGTCTCCTCTCTTCTTCTTTTCTTTTTCTTCTTTTCCACCATAACCCTAATGGTTGCAGTCCTGTAGCCAGCAACCATCGGTTGTCACCGACTATCACTTGTCGGCAACCGACCGTCGTCGCCGGTGATTTTTTTTTTCCAATCTTTATTTCTTTTTCTTCCTCTTCTTTTCTTCTTTTCTTCTTTTATTTCTTCTCCTTATGGATTTCTTTTTCTTCCCGCTTCATTGAAATCCTCAAAGTCATATATCCAGAAACCATTCTCTTATGGATTTCTTTTTTTCCCCAAAACCTAAGCAAAAAGTGAAGATGAACAGACTAGTGTTGGGTTTTATGCCCTAAAACTTGTAGATAGTAATTGTAACAATTGACCAAACATAAATAAAGTGTTGTTTGATGTTTTTTCAATAAAGAGTTATTGTCTATATTATGTACATATTGCCTAAATAACCCTAATCCAATAAACTAAACATCCTAGGTTGTGGGATGAGTCTTGAACTGTGTGTGGAGACATATGGGGATCATTGTTCAAGAGATAGCCTGAAGGGTCTATAGTATAGGGATAAGGTTGGATACCTTATCCTAGTGACACTATGGATAAGACCCACTTGGTATTTGATACAAGCGCAATGATCCAACGTGTTCGTGTAGGGGACATGCGAGTGGAGGTATCCTATGCAATGATTTTGCATAAGACCGGACTGCGAAATAGTAACCACTAGATGTAACACCATTAACTAGTTAGGTTTCTATTTCACTAGGATGACCTAGACAACTTAGTCTGAATCCTGAGTGGATTATGGACTCCTGTTCACGAGGGATTGTCCTTTATTCGTATGGGTGAGAGTGGCCAGAACGCCGACTCAATAAGATTACCATTTTTGGGACAAAACTGAGTGGGGAGCTGGAAACATAATCACACAAGATGGAATTCACTCATTCCCGACTTCGAGGAAGTAGATGAGTGTTCCCTTAAGTGATGTCTCTGGGTCTTGAATAAAGGGCCCTACCCTCCCACTGGCCCGAGAGGGGTTTTCTGTTTGATGGTTGGACCACAAACAGGTTGTTCAATAGAGGAGCACTGATACTTAAGGAGGTAGAGGTAACTCAGGGATAAAACGATAATTTGACCCAGCTGGAGTTACGAACACTCGTGAAAGACTAACTTGTTGTTATTGGTCTATATTCGTGGACACAGAATTATGTCTGCAGTGAGAAGAGTGCAACTGTGGGTCTTTAGTGGAGTGAACCCACAGTTAATGAAAATTGATTAATTGGTTGATGAGTTTAGCCGATTAATCTCATATCCTTGGAGCTTCTGATTTGCAGGTTCATTAGGTCCCACTGGTAGCTCATAAAAAGACTTGGGGCAATTAAGTATTAATTATAAATTGAAAGTGTTCATTTTATTTAGGGGAATCATATAATGTATGTTGATGCATTATAATATAAAGTTTATGAAACTTTATAATATAATTTTGAATTAATTTCAAATTTAATTTTATGAGAGAAAATATTTGAAAGAGTTCAAATAATTAATATGAATTGGATTCATATTAATAAAATAAATAATTTAATAAAATCCCTAAAATTAAATATATGATATTTAATTGGGTAATTAATTAATTATGGAATCAATTATTTATTTATTAAAATTAGATATGAATAATATAATAGATTTGATTAGATCTTATTCATTGCATTTTCCTATAAATAGGACCTCTGGGGTGGGGTGAAAGGCATCTCATTCATTCTCCTGCTCTTAGAGAATTCCCCTAAAGGCTCCCTAGACTCCCACCAATCTCCTACCTCAAGAAGTCTCAGAGATATACCGGTGTAGCCATAGTGGTGGTGTTCACAAGACTTGGTCACTAAATTTCCAGCGAAGATCGAGCTTCGTTGCTGCGTTTTTCTTCTAAGAGAATGATCAAGAGTTTAGGTGAAACAGTCAAGTCGCCAAAACCAGTATGTTGGTGAAAACCTTTTTTCTCTAAACTTGCATGAATTAAATAGACTTTAATTCAGTAAATTCCAGCATGCTATAGCCATATTTACAACATATTATGCATGATAATTATTGTAAATTTTGCCTGTCGTATTGGTATTTTAATCTAGATTAAAACACAGTCATAGGTCCTTTGATAAATCTTCTGCTACACTAGGGATTTCACCCCTACAACTAGTGCACCAATTTTGTGGTTGTCGTTTCAACTTCTTGTAGTTCAAATCCATTCCTTCATTTACTAGGCAATTTGTTGTCAACTCCCACTGATCAAATTCTTTTTTACGATCTTGTTTGGAAAATGAAATTTTCGCATCTTTCTTCTCAATCCTCTTGCTAATAGGCACTTCAAATTTTGTAATTGAAGTCTCGTTGCCGCTTCGTCGGACTCCCATGGTATTTCCACCAGCGCTGCCCTATTTCTTCCCTTCTTCTACGACATTCATGAAGGATTGTAGAACGCTCTAGCAGAAGCGATTTGGATCGAAAGCAACTCAATTTCATTAATTTTCCAACTAAAGCATGCTTGAAAAAGAACCGAAAACAGAGCAACTCAAATTACCAGCCTTTGATGTCGAATTGAGCTGATCCGTGAATTGATCTTGAACACAAACCAAATATGGACTACCACAAACATCCTTCCTGCTATCATGCGACCTTAGAACGGCTTCTGGGAGGCGGTATGTGATGAAAACAAGAGAGAAAAAGAGAGAGAGTTTCTTACTCTTTTTGAGAGAAAAATGGAAATGTCCAGCTTCCTCCTTCAATCCTCTTACAATCTTCTTTCAATTCAAGTGAACGTGCAAGAAGACCCTGCCAAATCAAGTTCTTTCAATTCAAGTGAACGTGCAAGAAGACCTTGCCAAATCAAGATAGCAAGAAAGGAAAGAAGCCAGCTCATGGCTTTAAGTGTCTAAAGAGGAAAATTAACCTCTTGGATTAATTGTAATAAGAAAATGATTTTACAAATTAATTTCTATCATGAAATTAATTCCAATTAAATATTTAAAAATCAATTTCAAAAAATAATTAATTAAATAAATTTAATTAATTATATTTATTTAATTCAATATCTAATATTAAATTAAATAAAACACCAATCCCGACTTTTCTCTCAAACCTGGTTTCGAATACAAATCCCTATTCATATCCAAACCTAAATGTGTATCATATACATATTATTAATATTTAAATCATATTTAAATATCTCCAACTCTCTCAAATATAGTTTAATCCACGATTAAATTATTACGTTAAATATATCAAATATAATTAACGGTAACTCCCTAAATCAAATTTGAACGCTTCAAATTCTTTCATCACTTTGTTCTAAGGTTTAGTCCGTATGAGCTAGCAGGGGGACCTAATGGATCTACAGATCATGGGCTTCAACGATTCGAGATTAATCGACTAAACTCTTTATTCTAGTTAATCAACATTCGTTAACTACCAGGACACTCTACTATAGCCCAGTAGCTGCACTCCCCTCACTGTAGATATATTCATGTCCACCCGATATAACCATAATTAATAAGTCGATCATTCACAAGTTGTTCGTAACTACAGCTAGGTCAAATGTCCATTTTACCCCTAAAGTTACCTCTCGTTCCTTAAGTCCCACTAATCCTCTAATGAACAATTGGTTTGTGGTCCAACCACCAAACCGAGTCCTTCTCGGGCCAATGAAAGGGTGGGGCCCCTTATTCAAGACCTGGAGTCAGTACTTAAGAGAACAACCTCTCTATTATCCCTAAAGTTGGATAGGAGTGAATTCCATCTTGCAGAACTATGTCCCCAGCTATTTACCTGGTCTTATCCCTAAAATGGAGGGTATATTGAGTCGGCGATTCTGAGCCACTCTCACCCATGCAGATCTAAGGATAAGCCTGAATAAACAGGAGTACATAGTTAGCTCAAGATTAAGATCGAGTTACCTAGGTCATCGCATGAAATAGTCAGTCTCAACAGTAAACGACGTTATAAATGTTGGGTTTTATGCCCTAAAACTCGTAGATAGTAAATGTACTTTTGACCGAACATTAATAAAGTGATGTATTATTCATTTATCTATGTTTGTATTTTGCTACCTTGTCTTATTAACCCTAATCCAATAAACTCAACATCCTAGGCTAATAGAATGAGGCTTGAACTAGTATGTAGGGACATACGGGGATCAATGTTCAAGATTTAGCCTAAAGGGTCTGTAGTATAGGGATAAGGCTGGGTACCTTATCCTGGTGACACTATGGATACGACCCGTTTTGTATTTGGATACAAACGTAATGATCCAACGCATTCATGTAGTTGACATGCGAGTGGGGGTATCCTGTGCAATGAGTTTGCACAAAGACCGGACCGCGAAATAGTTGACCACTAATTGTAACACCGTTAGTTAGCTTGGTTTCTATTTCACTAGGATGACCTAGGCAACTTGGCCTTAATCCTGAGTGGATTATGGACTCCTGTCCATAAGGGATTGTCCTTTGATTTGTACGGGTGAGAGTGGCCTGCACGCTGACTCAATAAGCCTACCATTTTGGGGACAAGACCAAGTGGGGAGCTGGGAACATAGTCACACAAGATGGAATTCACTCCTTCCCGACTTTAGGGTAAGTAGAGGTGTGTTCCCTTAAGTGGTGTCTCCGGGTCTTGAACAATGGGCCCTACCTTCTCTATGGCACGAGAGGGACTTCTGTTTGTTGGTTGGACCTCAAACAGGTTGCTCATTAGAGGAGCACTGGTACTTAAGGATAAAGAGGTAGCCTAGGGGTAAAACGGTAATTTGACCTAGCTGGGGTACGAACACACGTGAAGGGCTGACTTGCTGTTGATGGTCAATATCCGTGGACACAGAAATATATCTGCAGTGAGAAGAGTGCAGTGTGGTTCTATAGTGGAGTGAACCACAGTTAACGAACATTGATTAACTTGGTTAATGAGTTTAGCCAATTAATCTCATATCGTTGGAGCTTCTGATCTGTAGGTCCATTAGGTCCCACCGGTAGCTCTATTAGGGCGTTGAGGTAAATTTGTAAGGGAGAATTGAATATTCGAAGGGGTTCGAATATTAAAATATAATATGAATTTGATTCATATTAAAACTATAGGTTATAATTTATGCACATTAGATGTACATTAATACTATAGTTTTTATGAGAGAAATATAATTAAATATTTGATATTTAATTATAATATTAATTAATTGGAGAATTAATTAATTATTGTTTTGATTTAATTTAATTAAATTTTGATTTAATTGAATTTCATTAAACTATAGGTTAAATGGAATATTTGTATAAATATGTTTATACAAATGACATTAAATTAAATTAAAAGATTAATTAATATTATTAAATATTAATTAATTATTTTTCCATCAGTTAGGTTAACTGATGGGAACGTGTCTTCCATTTATTCCTGATGGTTGCGTGAATGGAGAGACGTTTTAGGAGGGAGTTTGGTATTTTATCGTAACTCACTTATTCGGTTAACTGATCTCTCCCTCATTCTCACGCAAGACTCTCTCAAGCACACGAATTCTCTCTGTGTTTTTTATCTTCCAAAAATCACAGAGAACCTATTCTTTTCTCTCAAAAATCCCTTAGAGAAATAGTTCCCACAAACTACCAACGCATATACCTTCGTGAGGATACCGGTGCAACGTTTTGGTGTGTTCGTGGGTATTTTCCAGTGAAGAAAAGAGAAGCTTTGCTGCTGCTTTTGGGTGAATCCATCAAGGGTTTTGGCGAAACGATCAAGAACTTCTTTAACGGTAAGGTTTTCTTGATCTTGGATTATCATTAGGATCCTTTTTAGATTAGATCTAGAATTTTTCCTATTGATCTCAGCATGTTTTATACCTATTTTACAGCATGTGTTAATATGTTTTTCTGCTGTAAATTTATTTGTCGTTGTATTGGTATCCCAATCGACGTTAAAATCGAATTGGTCCTCTGATCGGTTCCGCTGCTCTAGGGCTTTAATCCCTACAATAAAGTGAGAGTGACTTATTTCTCGGTCCTGGTTTTATGCAAATTCATTGTATAGGACGCCCACACTCGCATGTCTCTACATGAACGATGCAAGATCACATCGTTTGTGAAGGATTAGAATTCCCAATTCCGTTAAAGCGGAAGCAATTGGACCGATTCGCATTTAATTTCGTTTAACAAAATACCCATACATTGGCAAAAAGTTAAGCAATGAGAAACATACCTCTGTTGACGACTCTGATTCTTCAACGGACACCATCATTTGGTTACCCCACTATCCTCTGAGGTTGGGAACGGAGTGGTGGGACTGCCTCAAACAATCTTGAATTTTTGGGAAAGAAACACCGAGTGAGAAATTTCTCTCTGTAATGTGATATTGAGAGAAGTGGGAGAATAATTGATTATGTTCTGCAGAGAAACGTGAGAATGAGTGCTCACCCACTAAACCCCTCATACGTGAGATCTTTGATATCAGTGAGGGAAAGATTTTTTTTTTTATTTAAAAATACAATTGATTAAATAAAACATATTTAATTTAATTAATTATATGTTAATTAATTAATCACATTAATTAATTAAACTTATGTGCATTTAAATCATATTTAAATACATTTTCCTCACATAATATATAGTTTTAATTAAAATTAATTAAATCTAATTTAATTAACTTAATTAAATCACATAATTAATTAATTATTTGATCAATTAAATATCACATATTTAATTTATCGAACATTTGAATCATATTCAAATGTACATCTCACTTATAACCTATAGTTTTAATATGAATCTAATTCACATTAAAATTAATCTCTAGATATTAATTTAATTAAGTCATATATTTAACTAAATCAAATTCAACAATTAATTAATTCAAAAATTAATTAATTAAATATCAACCATATTTAATTAATTACATATTAGAATCATATTCTAATATATCTCTCATATTATATAGTTTAATTAAATCACATTTAATATAAACTAAATTGAATAATTAATTAATTAATTTACTAATTAAATATCACATACTTAATTAGCTATATATTTGAACTCTTTCAAATATATAATTCTCTCATATAATAAAGTTTAATCACACATTAAACTTTATATTATAATGTATCACCATACATTATATTAATTGTATTTCATACAATTAACTTGATTCCCATATTGAATTTGAACTATTCAAATTCTTTCAAGATAAAATTTTCCCAATTGCTCTTTACGAGCTAGCAGGAGGACCCAATGGACCTACAGATCAGAAGCTCCAATGATATGAGGTTAACTGACTAAACTCATTAATCGAGTTAAACAATATTCATTAACTGTGGGTCACTCCACTAAAGACCCACAGTTGCACTCTTCTCACTGTAGAATATTTCTGTGTCCATGGATATTGACCAATAACGGTAAGCCAATCCTTCACGAGTGTTCGTAACTTCAGTTGGGTCAAATTCCGTTTTACCTCCGAGTTACCTTTGGCTCCTTAAGTATCAGTGCTCCTCTAATGAACAACCTGTTTATGGTCCAACCAGTAAACAAAAAGTCTCTCTCGAGCCAGTGAGAGGGTGGGATCCCTTTGTTCAAGACCCGGAGTCACCACTTAAAGGAACACTCATCTACTTCTCCTAGAAGCGGGAAGGAGTGAATTTCATCTTGTGTTGTCATGTTCCCAGCCCCCCACTCGGTCTCGTCCCCAAGAAGGTAGGCTTATTAAGTCGGCGTGCAAGCCACTCTCACCCATACTAATCAAAGGACAATCCCTCGTGAGAAAGAGTTCATGACACACTCAGGATTAAGACTGAGTTACCTAGGTCATCCTATTGAAACAGTAACCTAACTAGTTAACGGTGTTACAGCTAGTGGTTTACTATTTCGTGGTCCGGTCTTATGCAAACTCATTGCATAGGATACCCCCGCTCACATGTCTCCTACATGGACGCCTTGGATCAATACGTCTGTATCGAATACAAAACGGGCCGTATCATATAGTGTTACCAGGATGAGGTACCTAACCTTATCCCTGTACTATTGACCTTTTAGGTTGTTACTTGAACACTGATCCCCGTATGTCCCCACATACTAGTTCAAGTTACATATAAACAACCTTGGATCTTAGTTTATTGGATTTGGGTTATATTGTGCAATTTTAGACTTAAAATGACAATAACACTTTATTGCATAAATCTCAATAACACTTTATTGATACAAGTGTATAATTCGTTAACATTCACTATCTACGAGTTTTAGGACATAAAACCCAACAGTTTGTACTCACTACAAAGTGGGTCTCGTCTCATAGTGTCCCCAGGATAAGGTACCCAAACCTATCCGTATACTATAGACCGTTTTGGCTATTTACTCAAGCCTGATCCACTCTTTTGTCTCAACACATAAAGCTCCATACAATAGCCAGGGATCTTAGTTTATTGGATTTGGGTTATAACGTGCAATTCACGTATTTAACAACTTAAGTGAACAAACCTCAATAACGACTTTATTGAACAAGTATATATAATTTGTTACATTCACTATCTACGAGTTTTAGGGCACCAACCCTAACAGTTCACCTTCCTCAACTGAAATCACACCAAACCCAGAAACATTTTCAGATTTCCCAACTTAGATCCGATAGTTTCCCAACTCAGATTCAACACTCGTGAACACTACGATGAGACCCACAACCTCTTTGACACCACGATGTCCCCAACTCAGATCCTTCTCTTTTCGAAACTATCAGATCTATGGGGATGTCCATCGGAGGTCGTGGGTGTCATTGCGCAGGTGTTAATGTCGGAGGTTTGCCAAGGTCGTGGGTGTCGTTGCATAGGAAAAATACACTTTTAGTCCCTGAGGTTTGAATTAGGTTTCATTTTGGTCCATGAGTTTTCAAACTCGACAATTTAGCCCATGAGATTTGAATTTTGTTTCATTTTGGTCACTCTATCCAATTTTCCGTTAATAACTAACAGTTTGCTGACGTGACACTAATTTTTTATTTTGAAAAAATTATTTTAAAATTTTTTAAAATACAAACATATTAAAATAATAAAAATATTATTATATTCTATTTTTTTTATTTTTATTTTATCTCACTCTTCTTCTTCTTCAACACCCACCACCAAACAAGTCGCCAACGATTGTCGCTCGCTGCTCGCCGGTGGTCGGTCGCTGGTGATAACAACAATTTTTTTCCTCATCTTCTCCTTTCTTTCTTTTTTTTTTTTCTCTTTTTCCTTCATTTTCATTTTTTGTTAAACAGAAAAGAGGGAGAGCCTCCTCCTCCCTTTTCCAGTGTCGAAAACTTAACGGGGATTTCTATTGTTGTTTGGTAAAGTTCCTCGCATTTGAACTAGATTTTTGGGCTGAAGCCTGCCCATGCTCGAGATTTCAGCCACGACTTCCTTTAGCCCTTGTTTCGAATTGTGATTTACACACTTAACGGCGATTTCTGTGTGGTTTGGTAAAGTTCCTTTGAACACCTTTAATGTTGTTTGGAATTGAGAGACAATCAAACATAATTTTCAAAAACCAAAAACCAAATGATTATCAAACGAGACATAAATAATTATTAGACAGAGTCTAAACTTTAATTTTGTGTCTAATAGATCATTGACATATTCAAAAAAAAAAATTAAATCAATGGATCTATTAGATATAAAATTGAATTTTGTGTCTAATAGAATCATAAACTTTCAATTTTGTATTTAGTAGATCCATGAACTTTAAAAATGATTGAATAGGTCAACGATATTACAAAATTGAAAATTCAAGAACTTATTGAACACAAAACTTGATAGTTTAAAGACCAATTAAATACTTAATTTAAAGTTCAAAGATTTATTTAGACAGAAAATTAAAAATTCAACAACCTAAGAAACTAAATAGATACAACCTAAAAATTTAGACTAAACACATATAATTTAACCTAGGGAAAATACACTTTTGGTCCATGAGGTTTGGGTTAGGTTTCATTTTGGTCTCTAAGCTTGAAAACTCAACATTTTGGTCCTTGAGATTTGGATTTTGTTTCATTTTGGTCCCTTCGTTCAATTTTCCGTTAATTACTAATGGACCATTGACGTGGCACTATTTTTTTAATTAATTTTTTTTTATTTTTAAAATAAAATAATATTAAATTAATAAAAATATTATTTTTTTTCTCTCTCTCTCTCCTTTCATCATCACCATCATCAACTTCTTCTTCTTCACCATTTTCTTCTCCACCATAACTCTAAGAGGCCGTTTGGTGCAAGGGTTTTGGAGATGGGAATGGGCAAGGGTTTCTGATACTCTTGTTTGTTTCAAGGTTTTTGTGGTGGGCCCAGGAAATAAAAGATTCCCAGGCATCATTTATGCCCATAAGCGAAGACTTTCTATGCCCTTGCAAAAGCATGGGAGCATGGGTTTTCTCTTTGTCTATCTCTTCTTTTTTATTTTTATATGCAATTTTATTAACTAATGGATACTAAATTAAAAAATAATATAATAAATTATTGGGAAAAATACACTTTTAGTCCCTGAGGTTTGGGTTAGGTTTCATTTTGGTCATTGAGTTTTCAAACTCAACAATTTAGTCCTTGAGGTTTGAGATAAGGAGCAATTTGGTACATGCCATCCATTTTGCCGTTAAATCTAACCAGCTGCTGACGTGACATTATTATTTTAATTAAAAAAATTAATTTTTAAAATTTTAAAATAAAAATATTATTATTTTTAATATATTTTATTTCTTTTTATTCTTCTCTCCCCACGTTCTTCTTCCTCCTCCTCCTTCTACTATCTCTTCTTCTTCAACAAGACCTTCCCTCCATGGTCGGCGACCGGCGGCCGCCGCCGTCGGTGACTTTTTTTTTTCTTCTATTAAACACAAATTTGAAAAATCGTAAAAATCATTTTAAAGTACAAAATAGACCGAACTCGAAAAAAAAACTAGAGAATAAATAAACACATTTACTAATGACTAAACTTATTTTTGGAAACTCACTCAAGGCGATAATTCTAATTTATACGCAGAAAAAAAAAGAAGTTGACATTGTTACCTTCTGCAAGATCTTGAGCTGCTCATAGGCATTCCACTTCATCTTCTTGATAGCATATTCAACTCCATTGATACTCCCTTTATAAACCGAACATTGAATCAAGACTCTCGCTAAACCCATCCGTCGCTTCATTCAGTTCCTCTATCTTAAACACTCTGTATTTATCCAAACAATCCGACACATCCGCCATTAAATCCACCTCCATTTCCTTCTTCTTCCCCTTCCAAATCCCACCCTCCTGCAATTTCTTCTCAACTCCCTCCTCCATTTCCCTCTCCTTCCTTCCTTCGCTTCCCCACTTCACAAACCCACAAACCCACCACCAAAACCAGCAGAAACCCCGCAATCCCCATCCCAATCGTCGGACTTGATTGTGTAGGAGAGATTGGCGTAAGAGATGCTAACGGAGGCGTTGACGGAGTTGCAGGAGCAGGTGACTGGAATAAAGAGAGACTGGCCGGAGACGAGGGGGAAAGTGGCATTGGAGATGTTGCTGGACACGGAGATTTCGAGCCGGCTGACCCATAAGAGGTTACCAATGGCGGCCAAGTCGAGGGAATCGGAGGCGGCGACTCGGTAGAAAACGTAGGCCTGGCATGGAGCGACAGTCTGGTTGGCGGTGCAGGTGTAGCCGTCGGTGTCGGAGGCTTGGGCGGCGGAGGGATGGAAGAAGAAAATGAATAAGAAGAAGATGGAGTTGAGAGCAGAGGAGCTATGGCGGATTGGGGGCTCCATTTAAAAAAAAAATTGGATTTTTTGTGTTTTTGGGTTTGGGTTTAATTTATAATCTGTGTTTACATTGTTCATTTATTGTTGCAAAATAAAGAATAGTCAGTGAGCCAGGAAATTATTAATGTTTCCGTGTAGTGAGACTTGTTGGAGAGAGAGAGTGAAAAAAAAAAAAAAGTCACCGGCGGCAGCGGCCGCCGGCGAGGGGTGGTTGCCGGGCGCTGCCACCGGCCATGGAGGGAAGGTCTTGTTGAAGAAGAAGAGATAATAGAAGGAGGAGGAGGAAGAAGAAGGTGGGAGAGAGAAAAATAAAAAGAAATAAAATAAATTTAAAATAATAATATTTTTATTATTTTAATATATTTTTATTTTAGAAAAATAAAATTTAATTTTTTTTAATTAAAATAGTAGTGCCACGTCAGCAAGTGGTTAGATATAACGGCAAAATGGATGGCAAAGACCAAATTGCTCCTTATCTCAAAACTCAGCGACTAAATTGTTGAGTTTGAAAACTCAGGGACCAAAATGAAACCTAACCCAAACCTCAGGGACCAAAAGTGTATTTTTCCCTAAATTATTTAATTAGATTAAATAATAATTTTTCAAGAATTTCAATTTTTTTTAAATAAATACTTAGTCCAAGTTTATTAAGGGATGTAATTACATATTTACTAAAATTATAATTAATTAGTTAACATTATCGAAAATATATTTAATTATTGAATTAAAATTATTTAAATGATTTTAGTATAAAAATTCATTTTTCAATAATTATAATTAATTACTTATTGATTATTTATAATCAATTAATTATGTTTTTGGATTTATTTATAATAAATAAATAATCATATTATTATTAAAATATTTATCTAGTTAACTTTTTATGGATACAAATATATTAAATTATTGTAGTTAAGGATATTTATTACAAAAATTAATTAAATAATTTTAATTAGTTAAATTAACATAGTTTATCCAATTAAAATTATTTCATGATTATTAATTCATTAATTTTTATTAATAGTTTGAATTAATTTTTATTATTTTATTGATTAATTTATTAAAATTACATAAATTTTTCCTGATTAATTCTAAAAAATAAATACAAACATAATTCGTTCTCATAAAATCCTGATGACATTCTCATGCACAACCAAACACAATTATCTTTGATTCCTAGAAATCTCATTCCCAGGCATAGTATTCCTAGGCAGATTCACAGGCATCTATAAAACCTTAAACCAAACGACTCCTAAAGGTTGCAGTCTTGCTGCCAGCAACCACCGATCGCTGCTCGCTAGTGGCTTTTTTTTTTTCTTCAATCTTTCTTTCTCTTCCTTTCCTCTTCTTTTATTTTTTTTCCTTCTCCTTATTTTCTTTTTTTATTCCTCAAAACCAAAAGGAGGAGGGAGGAGGTCTCCTTTTTTTTTTTTTTTCTTCTTCTTCTTCACCACTTTCTTCTCCACCATAACCCTAATGGTTGCAACCCTGTCGTCGGCTGCCGCTCACTGTCGACAACTTTTTTTTCAATCTTTATTTTTCTTCCTCTTATTTTCTTCTTTATTTTTCTTTTTCTTTTTCCCTTTTCCTTATTTTCTTTTTTTCTTTTTACTAAAAACCAAAAGACCCAACCACCGAAAACGAAGGAAGGAACTCCTCCTCCCTTCTCCTTTCAATTTTTTTAGAAAAAAAAAATAATTTTTTAATAAAAAATTAGTGTCCCGTCAGTAATCTATTAGTAATTAACGGAAAATTGGATGGAGAGACCAAAATGAAACAAAATCCAAACCTCAGGGACAAAAAATGTTGAGTTTTCAAAATTACGAACCAAAATGAAACCTAACCTGTAACGACCCTACTTTTCATGACTAGATCCTAGGGCCATCACCACATACATATCATACTACTTCTAAGAACAGCGAGGAAATGACATTGAAAGTAAAACATACTTAGAAATTTTTGCGAAACTTTTCAGCCTGGGATCCCAATTAAAACAGAACAAAAGAATCTTTAGCCATACAAGCAAAACTTAAAGCGGACTAAACCATAAAACATCGCAATGCAAGTTCAAAAGAAGAATTTCAAAACATAAAATGCGGAAGACTATCCTAAGGAAGTCCATGGCTCAGCAGCACTCCGTCACGCGTTCTATACACCCTTGCCTTTACCTGCAATTACATGTTAGGGAAAAGAACGAGTATTTAAGAAAATACTCAACAAGTAGCAATACTGCTAGACACTTGCATCAACCAAGGTTTCAACATTTTATTCGAGCTAAGGGCCTAAGGGTTAGGTCATCTCATTCTCATTCATTTCATTCCATTTCATTTATCTGTAGTCCGGGTCTCGTGGTCAATTAACTCACCTATACATAAGTTTGCCAACTCACTGATAGTGCACAGGTGGGTATTTTGGGAGATCTCTACTCCTACTGATGGTAGAAGACTCCCAATCAGTGGAGCTGAGTCTCACCCCTCAAGGCACTAGTGTGCGCGTTGCGCTCTAAACTACCATTTCACTGGTGGGGCGTTCATGGGTTTAAGTCAGAAATTAACTTCCACAGTTAGTAAATGGCACCTAGTCTGCGAAGCCAAGTCCCGCCCATTAAGCCCCTCATTTCAGTCTAATACATCTCAGTCCTAGGTGTTTAATTGACACGACCCTCTACCAAGGCAACTAGCCTATTCTTTTCCCTTTCTTAATCCTTTACCCTTTAGGACCCCTTAACACTTACTAATTTTAACTACAACCCAGTTAACCAAATTCTTTTCTCTTACGGAGAATATTGACAAGCTAAACCGATAGGCACTATCCCAACTCAATCAAACTCAAGAACAAGAAACGAAGGCGACAACAACACTCCTGAACAGAGAAAAACCACAAACTTCCCGTTGTCCACAAACAATGCCAGTCAACTTATAATATAAAACAGTCAAGCACCTTCACCTATCACATAGCACAAGTACACAACAACCAAATTCTTGAAGACAACCGTATTCATAGCATCTCAATCCCAATCCAAATATTTAATACCAACTCATGCTAGGAGCAACAGTCATTTCAATGCATCAACATTTCATCCCAATGCAGCAAGTTACTTACCATATTCAGCTACCATACAATGTATCTAAAACATGGAATTTGAAATCCAAATAGCTACTTAAGTTCAAAGGGGCAACTTAAGGATTAAATCCAACTCATGCTAGTATAAACTTTTCTCAACAAAAATGGGTTTAAAGCATAAAATTCATTCCAAATGGCTACTTACATTAGTGAAGGAGATATTTGATTAACCTTCAAGAAATTCCTTAACTCCAAGGTTCTTAAGCAAGCTACAACAAGGAAAGAAACTCTCAAATAAATAGGGACTCTAGTCCAAGCATTCAACTAGGAACCCATTAAATTTGGGGGTAATTTAACACCCAAAACTCACCCAAAACAGAACCACAGCTTGCTGTCCAGCAGTCCAAAATCGCTCAAATTCGACAATTCGACCTCCAAACGCTACGGGCACCTTGAAATTGGAAGCTAAAATCAATGGGTATCCATGATTAAACATTAAATTGACCAAAACACCTTAAATCTCACTTACAAATTCCTTACTCACTAGCTGAAGGCGTTGCACATTCAAGACACGAGAGTCTGTTTCCTTGAGGCGGAGGCGGCGGCGATCGGTTCTGAGTAGCAACAGTCTGATTCGTTCTACAGAAGATATAAAGGGAGAGTGCTGAGAGAGAGAAAGAAACGAGAGAGACCGAAAGGGAGACGAGATTTACCGGCGGCGGTGGCGGCGACGTGCAGATCTAAAATCGGAGAAGGGCGACGACACACGGATCTGTTACAAAAGAGAGAGAGAATGGGCTGAGAGAGAGTGAGATCGAGGGAGAAAGAGACGAGAGAGAGAAAGCCGAGAGAGAGAGATTACCTACCGGCGGCAAGACGACGGCGAGCGGCGTGTGACGGCGAGTGGAGTGCGGCAGAGAGCGACGATGGCGGAGAGCTGAAGGCCGAGAGGGAAAGAGAGAGAGTTGCGAGGGAGAGAGGGAGTGTGAGGGAGAGAGGGAAGAAATCTGAATACACATTTTTTTTTTTTAATAATAATTGGTCAACTTGACCGAATTTTGGGGGGGGGGGAAAAACTTGAAGTCCCCCCCCCTTTTCCCTCCTTTTTGACCGGCTGAAAAGCCACTTCCATTTTTTTTTTTTTTTTTTTTTAAGCTTGCCGTTACATAACCCAAACCTCAGGGACCAAAAGTGTATTTTTCCCTTTAACCTAAACTACATGTACATATTTCCAAAAAAACAAGGAAAAAAAAAGAGGCTTTGTGTACCAATTTATTAACAAAATAATAAAAGTAAATGGAAATGTATAATTTCTAAGTTTTGCAAGCCACAATAATGATTAAGGTCCGTTTGGAATACATTTTAATTTAAATGTTGTTCAAGAATGCATTTTTTGAAAAAAAAAATTGTATGAAAATTGTTTAGAATTTAAATACTCATATATTTGGTTATATGTTTTATACACAAGTTATTGTATACTTAAAAACTCTTTTCAAAGAAGTTGGTTTCAAGTGTTTCTCTCAAAATGGTTTATTTTTCAATCTCATTTTCTAATAAGTCCTTTTTTGTAGTTGTCAAACCCTAGAAATTTTTTCAAAATGTTTTTTTTTTCAAAATTAAACACTTGAAAAGTTAAACCAAACACACCGTAGGGCCCATTTAGAATACCTTTTAGTTTAAGTGTTTTTCAAGAATGCATTTTTTTTAAAAAAAAAACATTTTGTATAATATTTTTTTAGAATTTAAACACTCATATGTTTGGTTATTTAGCCTCATAAGTGTTTTTATACTCAAGTTATTATATACTTGTAAGCTCTTTTTAAAAAAATTTCTTTTGAATGTTTCTTTCAAAATGATTTATTCCTCAATCTTATTTTTTAATTAGTCATTTTTAGTGGTTGCCAAACACTATAATATTTTTCAAAATGATTTTATTTTTCAAAATTAAACACTTGAAAAAGTTAAACCAAACATACCTATATTACTAATTTAACATAACGGTGTATTGGGTTTTTTACTGGAGATATTGCTCAACAAAAATCCATTTGATTCCTCAATTAAGAGATAAAAAAAAAAAATCAAATCAATAAATTCTAGAAAAAATTTAAATAAAAATAAAAATAAAATTGAATTAAATGGAGCTTTATCAAATAATGAAGTGATCAAAACAGTCCATTTTAATTTTAATTAAATTAAATTTAGATGATAGCCTGCCTCTCTCTCTCCTCTACCAAAGAAAGATCAGAGGAATAGAGAAACAAAGAAGAAGATAAAGTTGGTGGCTTCAAAGGTCCTTTTTTTAAAAAGTTAAAAATAAAGAATGAATTTTAATTTGAAAAATTTTCAAGTGAGTCCAAAATGGTACCACATCTCTCCTCATCTTTTCTCTCTCTTCCTCTTATTTTATTAAATTAAATTTTGAAATAATTTCAAGTGATTCCAAAAAGGGTACCATCTCTCCTCTTCTTTTCTCTCTCTTCCTTTCAACAATTTAATGAACTCTCTTCCACCACAAAATGACTCAAATCCACCCACCTCAAGAAGCATCTTTCTTGAAAAAACTTCTTTGCCTCAAAACATTTTGTAGTTTTTGTTGAAATTCATATAGTTTTTCTTTTTGTTAATTCATAAGGTTGGTACCAATAAAATAGACCGTTAAATTTGTATTATTCAATATACATACAGTGAGTGGTTTTAATTATCGCTTCACAGATTTAATCATAAAAAAATGTAGCTTATTGATTACATATTGGCTGGTTACTTCTCGAAGATGACATAGAAAACCCTAAAGCCATATAGTTAGGGTTACAATCCAAAATGCTATGTCCATACTTAAAGTGTCCCATCAAAAGAGAGACTTGCCTTATTCGGATTTGAGCTATATAGTTGAGGAAAATTGAAAACCCTAGCGAACTTTTCCTTCCACATTTTGCAACGACAATTAATAATATTCACTTTATTCTCTATTTTTTTTTAACACAACAAATGTGGGTGAGAGTTTAAACTTTTGACTTTAAGAGAAGGAATAGAGATGTCTATAACTATTGAACTATATGTTTATGTTGGCTTCACTTTATCATGATAAATACATGTATTCGTTGGAATTAATTTCATGTGTGTAACAAATAAAAAATGTCAAATATATTTAGGCTATTTAATGTGGTGCATGCTATATTGTGTCTTGATTATGAGTTCATGATTTCTCAATATATATAGTGACGTTGCCTGTTGAGTAGAGACCAACGAACTAGTTGATCTTAAGAAATTATAGGAATCTCTAGGATCAACATACGTATTCAAGCCAAAGTGATTATAGCTCAACGGTAATTCACATGTACCCAAGAGGTTAGAGGTTCAAATTCCGCTGCACTCCAAATGTTGTTGGACTAAAAAAAAAACATTTATATTCAAGTTATGGTCCCAACATATTATGCCTCTCCAACCTTTTATTTCCCGTTAGACCATGAAGCATAGAGAATTGTCCATACTTGGTTCGGGTTACAAAGTTGATGAAGACTCAAATCATATGTTGTTTGAAGAGGATTATGTTTAAATCTATCGATTGGTGATCACAAATTAGGGTTTTTAATAGTTTTGTAACCGTATTTCTACTCTCTCATTACGAATGGTAAAGTGTTTAATAATTTTCCAACACGTGAACCGAACATTAGATCAAGATCGAGTTTATTATTGCACGTCTGATTTGAAACACAAACATTTGTTTGGCATAGTAATGGTAAAACTTTCATTTTCACAATGGGAAAATAGATAGATATTAATTAATGGAGGGTCCAAGAACACAAAAAAGCAAATCAAAACGTGTCTGAATTCTAGTGGAGGGCTCTGTTTTAGAGAATCTATAAAGCAAAATTCATTTCATTTTCTTTCATCATCAACACTCAGCCACACAACACATCCACCACCTTCTCTCCTCTTCTCTCTTCTTCAATAATTATTTATATCCCTCCGCCACCGCCACCGCCACCGCCGCCGTAGCTCCGTCTTCTTCTCCGGCAGAGTCTGTAACAACATGGCTGCTAGTCTCAGCTTTGTCATGGGTATCATTGGTCAGTTTTTTTTTCTCTCTCTCTCTTTGGATTCTGTTTTATTTTATTTATTTGTTTGTTTTTATTTTCGGATTTTGATGAGGGATTTATGGGAGTCTGTTTGGATGCAGGGAATGTGATTTCGATTCTGGTTTTTGCATCTCCCATGTGAGTATTAATGTGTTTTAATTTTCGTTTTTTTTTTTAATTATATTTTATTTTTTTAGTTATAAATTTATTACATTAACTTTTTTAAGATTCAGTTTATAATAAGTTTCTCAAATTTATCAAATAAAGTTTTGAACTTTTGATTGATAGTTTTTATAGTTCTAACAAGTCCATGACTTATTCAACATTTTTTTAAAATTAATTTATAGATCTATACTACATAAAATTGAAAATAAATAAAGGTATAAAAAACTTTTAAATTTTAAAGACACATTAGATATAAATTTAAATTTCAGAATCTACCAAAACACTTTTTAAAAGTTTAAGAAATTATTACAAGTAAGTGAACTTAAAATTTAACCCTTTTTTTTTTTGGTTTCCCTCTCTTCTCTTCTCTTGTTTTTTAATATTTTTTTTTTTTTTTTTTTTTGACCATTTTAAGAAGGTTGTTAGTATAAAGTAGAATTACGTTACGAATACACAGAATGGAAGGTGTTCATAAATGCTCATTAATGGCTATTTTTAAAATAATTTTTTTTTTTTTTTTTTTTTAATATTGAAGAGGCTATTTTTTATTTTGGCTTGCTCCCACTTTCCCACTTTCAAAGTTTGGCTGAAAAGATAAAACTCTTTATAATAACTTCTTTACTCGCTTTGTTTAGGCAGGTTTGGTAGTTATGTTTGCAAACGATTTTTTTTTTCCAAGTATAGATTTAATTTTTTATATTTGGATTTTTCTTTCTTGAGCTTTGGCTTTCATTTATTTAAATTTTATATTAATTTTTTGTGTTTTTTTTTTTAAATTGACCTTAATTTTGTAATGTAAAGAATATATATTGGGCAACTTGATTTTAGAAACAACTATTAAAAAAATGAGAAAAGCAAAACTTATCCATAGATAAGTAAATAAAAAAAATATATTATATATATATATATATATATATATATATATATATATATATATATATAAATGAAAAAAAAAATAGTTATGAAATGGGTACTAAATGGGATTTTTGTGATGGGGGATATGAAAGAAAAACATTTATAGGAATAGTGAAGAAGAAATCAACAGAGAATTACAAAGGGATACCATATGTGACAACACTGTTGAGCACAAGCTTGTGGACATTTTATGGGGTATTGAAGCCTGATGGGCTGCTTGTCACTACTGTCAATGGTGCTGGTGTTGTCTTTCAGCTTTCCTATGTTATTCTCTTCATCACCTTTGCTCCCAAACACAAGAAGGTCATTTTTTCTCTCTCTCTCTCTCTCTCATTACATTCATAATCACCCGTTTACTTCTCCGTTAAATATATGTTTTAGTTTCTAATGTTTGTATGTTTTTGCAATTTAGTCGCCATTGTTTGAAAATTGAAAAAAATACATTTTTGGTCCCTAAGTTTTGAGGAATAGGTGCATTTGGTTCCTGGGTTTCCAAAATAGACTTTTTTAGTCTTCGAGTTTTGACAAATAGGTCGAAAAGGGCCCTAAGTTTTCAAAATGGACCTTTTTAGCCATTGAGTTTTGATAAATAGGCTTAATAAAGGTCCTCATATTATTTTTTCAACTTTTTTAAATTAATATTGAATGTTTTTTATAATTAAAAAAATTGAAAAGTATTAATTTAAAAAAATTGGAAAAAATAATATGAGGGAACTTTTTAAACCTATTTCTCAAAGTTAGGGACTAAAAAGGTCTATTGAAAACTTAGGACCTTTTGAACCTATTTTTCAACACTTAGGAACTTAAAAGGTCCATTTTGAAAATTCATGGACCAAATGTACCTATTCCCCAAAACTCAGAGACTAAAACGATATTTTTCCCTTGAAATTTTTTAATTTAGTTCCTTTGTGTTGATGTTTTTCAATTTAGTCTATCGTCATTGTTGGTGAATGTTAGAATTTGGTTGGTGATAACTTTATATGGCATAATACCTTAATAAATTTGCAAAAATTTAGAGGGAAACTAGAAATTTTTACCAATTTTTTTTTATAATAAATTTGGAAGAAGAATTAGAAACTTTCCTCTCTTGAATGAACTAAATTTCTGTCAATTCACCAAGTATTATGCCATATAAATTTATTTTGGAGATTAAGGACTAAATTGGAAAAAATTATAAATATAAAAGACCAAATTGGAACTTTTTAGACGATGGGGACAGAAAAAACAACCACCCATGAGGGGCAAAAAGTAAATATTTAACCAAAGTTTTAATTTCATTTTTTAAGTGTTTTTTTAAGCAGATTTTACTCTCACGAAACATTAAAATTAGATAAAAATATAATGACATAATATCAAAATACACTATCAATTGAATAGAAAATGTCAAAACGACATATCTAAGAGGTCAGAGGTCCAAATCTTTCGTCCTAATGTTCTAAAAAATGTATAAATATATAAATATATATAGGAAATACTTGGGTGAAATAAATATACCATTTCTCATAAGCTCGGAAGGAAGTTAAAATGCAAGTGTGAGAAAAAGAATTTTATTCAATAAAAGCTAGCAAACTGCTTTAAATAAGTGGTGGCAGAAAAGTAAGGCTACAACTGACAGAATGAAAATGAAAAATAAATAATAATAAAATGAAATTACTGAATTTTTCTACTAATTTCCTTACAATGGGTTTCGTCCTTATTAAGGAGAAATTTGAATTCTAAGTAAAATTCCAAAAAAAAAAAAAAGAAACAACTTTTTAAAACAACTTTTTTTTTTTTAGTTTTTAGAACTTGGGTTGGTTTTTGAAACACATGTAAAGGAGGTAGATAACAAAACAAAGAAATTTACGCGCAGAAGTATTATTTATAAGCTTAATAACAAAAAACAAAAAACCTTAATAGTTATCAAATGAGCCTTGGTTTTCTGTTTTTTATTTTTGAAAATTAAGTTTATAAACACTACTTCCACTTATAAGTGTCTTGTTATCTATTTTATTCTCATGTTTTCAAAAACAAAATCGAGTTTGAAAACTAAAAGAGGTAGCTTCCAAAAACTTGTTTTTACTTTTAGAATTTGACTAAGAATTTAAATGTGTCATTAACAAAGATGAAAACCATTATAAGAAAATTGGGAAAAACAAGACATGATTTTCAAAAAAAAAAAAACCAATGGTAATTAAACGGGGTCTTAGTTATCTCATGAAACCTAACACATAACAATTTACTTGACTTGAAATTGCTTGTTATTATAGAAAATTGACCCATTAAAATGTTGGTATATTAATGATTAATAAACTCATAAAAATGATCCTTTTTTAAAATTCATAAATCATCCTTCTATTAATATATATATATAATCAATTAATACATTGGGATTAAATTCAACTTTAAAAAGGTTGTTTAAAAAAAAAAAATTAGGGACTACATGAGAAAAAAAAAACCTAATTATTAGGGACTAAACTTTATATAGTTTGAAATTATTCATCTATATTTAAGGTTAATTTATCATTTTATCCTTATGATTTTTTCTTAATTTCATTTTTTTTTAAACTTCTTAATTTAGATTCAGTAGTTTTTATATATATGAAAATTACCAATACATCCTTCACTTTACTAAAAATTGATAATTCTTACATGATATGACTTCTTTTGACCAGTGACATTTTCTTTGGAGTAGTAAAGAGAGGTGATGAAGCTGGCTTCCACAGAAAATATGTGACATAAGAAAACTACAAACCTTTGATAAATTTAGAGACAACCAAACTATAAACCAATAATTTGACCATAATTTATGCATTGGTCATAAGTTTTAATTTTATACATTGATGTTAAAAAAGATAAACTTCTACAGACAATTTAGTCAACTACGCAATTAAAATAGGTTAAAATATAAGTTTAATACCATAACTTTTAAAATTGTGCCAATTTGATCCCTAAACTTTAAAAGTGTCAAATAGTTCTTCGGACTTTCAATTATGTGTCTAACAGGTCCTGAACTTTAAAAGATATCTAGTAGGTCTTTAAACTTTCACGTTTGTGTCTAACAGATTCCTCAACTTGCAGTTTTATGTCTAATATGTCATTTGACTTATTTGACATTTTAAAAAATTCAAAGACCTACTAGATACCAAATTGAAAGTTTAGAGTCCCAATAAACATAAAATTCAATTTTATATATAATAGATTGATTAATTTTTAAAAAACTCGGATATATCAAGGATCTATTAGACACAAAGTTGATAGTTCAAGGATCTATTAGCCATTTTTAAAATTCAGAAACATATAAGATACAAACTGAAAGTTTAGGACCCGTTTGGTAACGTTCTCGGTTCTTGTTTCCGTTTCTTCATTTTTAATAAAGAAAAATAGAACTTCATGACCCTAACACCTATACATTCAATAATAATAAACCTATATTCTTATTTATGTTTGAAAAAAATTGGAAACGGGAACAAAAAAGGAGAAACTAGTTTTAGTTGTTCCCAAAAGTTTTATACAAATTTTGGGAGTGTTTCTAAAAAATGAGAGACAAGAAACATACATATAGTTATTAAATGCTTAGATTTTTTAATAAAATTAGAAACAAGAAATAAGAAACGAGAACGTTACCAAACAAGCTCTTAGGAACCTATTAGACACTTTTGAAAGTTCAGGGACTAAAATTGTACTTTAACTACTAAAATATTCATTTAAAAATATGTCGCCAAATTTTTATTTTTAGAAAAATAAAAAAAAATTGTTTTTTTTTTTTTTTTTTTTAAATTAGTTTTTAAATATGAAGGATTTTTATTTATATTTTTCAAAAAATTTTATGGATTTAAAGTAGACTGTTATAAATATAGTATTTCCATATATAATGATACTTTTGTAATTCCCTTGCTCAAGCATGAATAATGTTAGGCAAGCATAATAAATCACCATACACCTGTCATAATCTTTTTATTCATATCTATTAGTGTATTAAATAGAGCAATAAATTCGAATTAGTTATCGTTTGAAATTATCCATATTTCATTAATGTGACATTATTGGTTTAAAATTCAACTTAGTTTATGAATTTTTTTATTTTTCATTTTTTTTTTATTTTTAACTATTACGTTTATCTTATTTTAAGTCAAAAGAGCTTTCATCATGCCCACCCCAATTTTTGAACTTTCAAACTATGGTTTTTTTTAACCATGAGGTATATCTTATTTAAGTCAAAATTTTAAAAATTAGTACTGCCTTTGATAACGATTTGATTTTTTGTTTTTGAAAATTAAACTTATAATAACAACCACTCCCACTTATAAGTTTTTGTTATCTACCTTCTTTTTTCAAAAACCAATTGAAGTTTTGAAAACTAAAAAAAGTAGGCCCCTGTTTGATAATCATTTGATTTTTGAAAATTTTGCTTGTTCCATCTCAAATTCTTTACAATAATTTTCATCTTTGTTAGGGATACATTTGAATTCCTAGACAAATTTTAAAAACAAAACCAAGTTTTTGGAAACTACGACCTCGTTTGATAACCATTTGGTTTTTAAAAATTATGCTTGTTTCCTCCCAATTTTCTTACAATGGTTTTTATCTTTGTTAATGACACATTTGAATTCCTAGTCAAATTCTTAAAATAAAAACAAGTTTTTGAAAACTCTTTTTTTTTAGTTTTCAAATTTTGACTTGGTTTTTGAAAACAAGGAAAAGATGTAGATAACAAAACAAAGAAACTAGTGAGTACAAGTAGTGTTTGTAGGCTTAATTTTCAAAAACCAAAAACCAAAAACGAAATGGTTATCAAACAGGGCCTACTTTTTTTAGTTTTCAAAATTTGACTTGGTTTTTGAAAACAAAAGAAAGATATAGATAACAAAATAAAGAAATGTGTGTGGGTAAAAGTAGAGTTTATAGGCTTAATTTTCATAAACCAAAAACAAAAAATTACGAAATGGTTATCAAACGGGGCTGTAGTTTTCAAAAACTTGTTTTTGCTTTTGGAATTTGGCTAAGATTTCAAATGTGACCTTGATAAAAATGAAAAACATGGTAAAGAAATGGGGAGAAAATAAACATAATTTTCAAAAAAACCAATAACCTAAAACCAAATGGTTATCAAATGACAACTAAGTATTTTAGTTGTTATTCTATCGACGACTAACATAACTTCAAATATGTGTATAATGTGTTAATGCGAACATGTATTGAAGCGATATAGACTTTTCGAAGTAGGTATATGTTGGACGTCAAGTGAGGAGGATGTATATTTTAAAATTTAGAGAGTATAATAGATATGTTGAAAGTTCAATAACTAAAATAAATATATAAACTTAAAAGTTTCAGGCTAGAATAAAAAATTAAGAATATGAAATTTAATGTAAAGTTCATAGACCAACCCAAATACATGTTTGAAATTTACAGGGACCAAAATAAAGTAAATACAAAAATTTTGAAAATTTAAACCTAGAATAATTTACAATAATTTTTCTTTAATTATGTTGTGAAACTAGCTAGGCCATATTTCTGTGACATTTTATGACTAATTGAAGGTTAATTTTGTGAATTTCAGTTGACAACAATGAAGCTGGTTGGTTTATTCAATGTTGTGTTCTATGGAAGTGTAATTGTTGTAACTCTTTTGGCCATGCATGGGAGTTTGAGGCTCACCTTTGTTGGAATTCTTTGTGCTGCTTTAACCATTGGCATGTATGCTTCCCCTCTAGCTGCAATGGTAAATATTCTCGACCCTATCTAACCTCGGTTATTTTTCGATATAATTGATCGGTAAAAATGTCGAGCGTCAACCTCTTTAGATATATATCATCAACGTAAAGGGTAAAAAAGTGAAAAAAATGATAAGAGAATATATCAACCTTCCTGGAAAAATATATAATTGTATAGGCTAAAAGAATAACATTTATCTTAAAAGCATTTTTTTTAACATTTAAAGACAAGTTCAAATATAGTTTTTGGTCCTAAAGTTTACCCATATTTCTCATTTGATCCTTAAAGTTCAAAATTTGTTTTAGTCCAAAGTTCAAGCTTTGATCCTTGTTGAAATTAATGAAAACACGATATAATTTGTTCCATATTATCAATTAACATTCACATATAATTAATGGTTCAGGAAATAATAAAGGTTACAGTATAGCATATTATACGTTGAGAATGTCACATAAAAAAGATGAATAAAGTTGTCACATTTTATAAGATACATGAATTACTTCTCTCATTTATAAGAATAATTGGTTTTGAGATGGAACCCTCATATTTGTTTAATATGGTATCAGAGTCAATGAAGTCCAAAATGGTATTCGACCAAAAAGGACACCAAGGACACGTTGAGGATCCTACATTGAAAAAATGAATAAGACCTCATAAATTATAGGATAAATATGTAACTCCTCTCGTTACAAATTGATTTTGAGATGGAATCTCTGGTTATCTAATATTATATGTGATTTGCATAGAAATTATGAGATATATAAGGTTAAATCATATTGAAATAGTTAGAAGATCTTTCTTTTTTGAGTCTTTGGAAGATAGTCGTTAGAAAACAAAAACGCATGTTGAAAATGCATGTCTATATACTTTAGGGCAAATTATTAGGAGCTTCCGGTGCAATGAGACCCCCTCTTTAAAATTGTCGGAGGTACATTTTCAAATTTGTTTATTCTCTAATAACCTTTGGATACAAAATTGAGGTGCTTTTACAATCTCTCTCTTACATCCAACAGTGCAAAACTATCTGTCTAGCTCACTGCACTGGAAGCACCTAATAATTTGTCAAACTTTTGACACCAAAATGCTATAATTGAATATTTTTATTTTCAATTAATTGTTAAAAAAAAATGCATGTTTATTTACTTGTTAATCTTTTGGGTATGTGTGTTGAAACAGAAAAATGTGATAAAGACTAAGAGCGTTGAGTACATGCCATTTCTTCTCTCGTTCTTCCTCTTCCTAAATGCTGGTATTTGGTCTGCCTATGCTGTTCTCGTCAAGGACATCTACATTGCGGTAAAGTTAATTACTTTCACACAATAATCTTTTTTAATTAAAAAATGGTTTAAATCTAATTTGATACTTCAAATTTCAAAAGATTTCCGGTTCCGTCCCTTAACTTTCAAAACATACATACTTGAATTTTTAAAATTTCCCTTTTCAGAATTCAACGACAAAGTCATACAACCTATAGAACAAATCTTGTCCGAGTACGATTGTGTTTTAAAATTTCTCTTTTAGTTCATGAACTTAAAAACACAGTTTTTCAGGTCCTTATTTTTATTTTGTTTTTAACAAATGAATAAATTATATTTAAGTATGTATTAATATATTAATATGGATGTGTATCGGGATTCAGGACTACATATGTTGGCTAAGACAATTCCAAAAGTTTTGGTGAGTAAATAATATTTTTAAAACAGGTAAAAAGTTAAATAAATTCTAAAAACTACCATAAAAAAGATTGAATCATTTATTTCATATAAAAAAGAATATAATAAACCATAGAATAATTGTTTTTTTTTTTAATGAAAATAATGAATAATTGGTTTGGGTTTTTTTTTTTTTTTTTTAATTTTTTTTAAATTTTTTTTAAACAACATATGGGGTGAGAGATTATTTGAACCTCTGACTTTTAGGGATGTCCACGACGTAGGGTGGAGACAGGGATGACTTCCTCGTCCCTGTCTCCCATTTCAATCCCCACATCCCTGTGGAATTTTTTGTTAAATTTCGTGGGGAAAGAGGTGGGATTCCCTGTGGGGAATTTGTGGGGATCGGATTTCCCGCGAGAAATTATTCCTCATTTTAGTTTTTATTTTTTTTTTCTTTTTTGTCTTCGTTAAATCAAATAATTCTTTTGATAAATTTTCAAATAGTTTACTTTTCATGAGAAATATTCATTACTTTTCAATTAGATAGTTAATTATTCATATAAAATCTTCATTTAAGTAGTTAATTTTTTTAAAAAAATCTCTCTCTCTTTTTTTTTTTTTTTTTGAAAAAAATCTCTTTTTAAAGAAAAACTTCTTAAATCTCCTATGACAAACAAATTAATATTTCATATCAAACTATCTAATTATCTATGCATATAATTCAAATGTTTAAACCATATAATTCAAACATATCAAATTTTCTAAATGATTAACAATAAAACTTTAAATTTTTATATATAGAGAAATAAAAAAAAATAAAAAAATAATATAATAATAAAAAAAAAGTAAATAGGACGGGGGACGAAAAACGAGAATGGAGAATACATTCCTCGTCCCTGTTTCTGTTTAGCTCAAGAGATTTTTTTCCCCACTCCCTCCCCCATTCTCCATTAGGGACATGCCCTGCAGGGTAAATAGACATCCTTAGTGACCTCGTGGTCGAAGGTATAAATTTTATGTCTGTTGAACTATGCTCTTGTCCAGTCGTTTGAAATAGTTAAATAGAAAACAAATTCATAGGATTATAATTTAGATTGTCTAACGGATGGATAACTTCATTGTAAAATAATAAATACAATTACTTATATAATCCAAAATGATTGTGCAATGGAAAATTTTAATATTATTGGTTTGATTTTTTAAATTTCTATTTATAACATTTTAAAAATATAACATTGTAAGTATAAGACACTGTAAATATGAGAACACATATTTAAACTTTGAAAATAAATATTTATTTTTTAGTATGACAAATATATGGGTGAAGATTTAAACATCTAAACTCAAAGGAAGGAATATATATTTGAACAATGTTCACGTTGATCTTCCGAAAAAAAAAAAAAAAGAGATTACTAATGCTATAAACAATCCAACTATCAACAATTTTACAAAAATATTTAGGAAAAATAATCTTTTGAAGACCATATCTTTACTATCGCTAAAAATTTATTTTATTTTTCTCATTTCAAATTCAACCCTTCAATCTAATTTCTTCTTTTTTTATTTTTCAAATGTGTCATCAAGTAGAAAGTTAGAAATGTAAATTAACAATTTATTTGATTCAATATTTATTTTAAAGGAACAAATATGAAAATATTTATAAAGGTAGCTTCAATAAAGTTTTTTAAGTTTTATCGATGAAAATTTTGCAAGTTGGAAAACCAAAGGAAGAAGTAAAATGATTATATTTAAAGTAAGGGAGCTAAAACAGATATTTTGAAAGTATAAGGAGGAAAGTGAAATAAATCAAAAGGCTTAGGACTTGTATGAAAATTTTCAATTTTGCTCAGGTGCCAAATGGAATAGGGTTTGTATTGGGCTCGGCCCAGTTGATTCTGTACGGAATGTACAAGGACAAGTCAAAGTCAACAAAATCAATAGAGATGATGGAAGAAGAGGGATCGGCGCATTTGGTGGAGATGGGAATGAACGGTGGTGATGATCATCAGAAGAACAGAGGAATAATCAAAGGGCTGAGCCTTCCAAAGCCAACAATAGACAGACAATACAGTGTTCAAAATATTTTGAGGTCACTTTCTTATGGTCCATATGACTTCCATCCTGCCGGTGCCCTAGATGAGGATGATGAGCTGGAAAATGGGAAAATTGACCACCCTTGATATAACTTTTCTACTTTTTTTTTTTTTCCCTTTCTCTTTTTTCTTTTGATATGTGTAATGAGTAATTACCAAACTTATGATTTTAGTGTAAGTTTTATGTTTTTAAAAATTAACTTCGAATCAATTTGACACATATAATATAATGGTAGGGGTGGGCATCACGTACCAAAAAATTGAGCCGACCAACTAAACTTGACCAATCGGTTGGTTGGTGAGCCTAAAGAGACTTAAACCGATCAAACCGACCGATTTCATAGTTATATATTAAAAAAAAAGAAAAACTTCTAGGTACAATATCTTTCATCACTCGTAATACCTAGTTTCATAGGTATAAGTAATCATTACTAATTTAAAAAAGCTTTGTTATTATTTTTTATTTTCTCTCTCACCTTCTCATATCCTATTTCCCTCTCTCACCTCTCTCTTTTTCTTCTTTCCACTTGCTCTCTCTTCCTCTCTTTCTCTCTTTTCACTTTCTCTCTCTCTCTCTCTCTCTTTTTTTTTTTTTTTTTTTTTTTTTTTTTTTTTTTATCTTTCACTTTTTCGGAACCGTGCCTACTTTTTGTTGGAGCCCAGCATCACCACGGACCATGCAACATTGTTGTTTCCTCCTTCTCCATTCTCTCTCTCCCATTCGCTATCGACTCCTCTTTTTCTCTCCGACCTTTCTTTTTTTATTAAACACTTCTCTTCATCGGAACTCAACACTGCCATCAACCAACACCCTTCTTTTCCAACGAACATCTAAAACGATCGATTTTTGCATGTTGTGGATCGGTCGGTGATGAACGAAAACATGCAAGTGCAAGTATACATTGTCTCAAGTAGTATAAAATGGAATAAGTCCGAGTATCGAGCCCAAGAGAATTGATTTAACAAAACAATCAATCAATAGGGATTCAACTTTACAGTTTGTACTAAAGGTAACCAATAAAAACAAGAGAAGTTGATGGAAAATTTGATTTTTAAAAGAAATTATAACAATAATGGGAAAAGAGAGCTTCTGCCCTAAATTCTACTATGCTACCAGACCATGCGGTCACAAGGCTATTTCACAACATCTTGCATTGTGAACCGAATTCAACTCTTATTCATCCATCTGTGAAGTACCTTTAAGAGGCTAAGCCACTAAACCAAGATTTCTATGGCTAAGGCTAACTTAGATAATTACACACAATTCAATGATTCTATAGGCATTGTCCTATGTCTAGGGTCAACCACTAATACCTATTTCTAGTCTCTTCTTCCTATATTGATTTTATGACAACCGTGTATTGTCTAACTCTTTCGTTATTAAGCTCAACATAATATGTTAACTTAGGTGATCAAGCTAAGCTAACAATAAGCAATAAAATCAATAAAAGCAACCAATGCTAGAGGTGAGCAAGGTTGTGATTACATAGGCAACAACATACTTCCTTTAGGGCATCCACATATTTGAATCTCAAAGGGCAGTTTAGCTCATAAAGATAGAAAGTAAAGATAGAAAGTGAATAGAAGAAACTTGCATTTTATTAGAATGAAAGAGTACTGAATTACAAAGCATAAGAAAAGGAAAAATACAACCTAAAATGTAAATACAGAGTTGAAACTAAGAGTAAAATAACAGCTAGCATCCTAGAAAACTAAATTGCTTTTCCAATCTAATCAAACTTTACCTTTTTCAAGGGATTTGGATCGTTACACCTACTCTTTCGATGTAGGTTTATGATTGGATGCAAGCACTCAGTAGATACTTTCGTACCCTACTAAAATCTAGTTCTCTAACTACTGAAACTCGGAATGGTTACTACAAGAAGAATAGTTTCTCCCGACGTGAAAATGCCAAATAAAAGGTGTCCCAAGCTGAAATATCACAAGTACCACTTCGTCCCGGACCGTCACAAGGAAAACTATAACCAAAATCCCTTTTATCTAGCATTAATTTGGAACCACGTGCATCTAAAGAACCTTTTACTAAGATCAATATAAACTTAATATCAAATAATCAATTAAACATTTTAATTAATTATAATTATTTAATTTAATATCAAATATTAAATTAAATAATTCCACCAATCCCAACTTCTCTCAAAACCGATCGTTTGAATATGAATCTCTATTCACATTCAAACCGAAATATGCATCACATAAACATTTTCAATATTTAAATCCTATTTAAATATTTTCGACTCTTTTATAGTTCAATTCACAATTAAACTATATATATAATTACGTCAATTATCTCGCATATAATTAATGCTTACTCCCTAACCCGAACTTGAGCAACTCAAATTCTTTCATCACACTGTTCTAAGGTTTAGTCCATATGAGCTAGCAGGGGGACCTAATGGACCTACAGATTATGGGCTCCAACGATCCGAGATTAACTGACTAAACTTTTTAACCTAGTTAACCAACATTTGTTAACTACCGGGACACTCCACTATAGCCTAGTAGTTGCACTCCCCTTAATGTAGATATATTTCTGTCCACTCGATATAACCGTGATAAGTTAGTCGATCCTTCACAGGTTGTTCATGACTACAACAAGGTCAAATGTTCGTTTTACCCCTGAAGTTACCTCTTGCTCCTTAAGTCCCGCTAATCCTCTAATGAACGATAGGTTTGTGGTCCAACCACCAAACCGAGTCCTTCTTGGACCAATGAGAGGGTGGGGCCACTACAAGAAATTCAAGTTTTGCCGACGGTTTATCTCTCGACGGCGAAAAATTGGTTGGAAAAGGTATATTCTGCCGACGATTTTAACAATGGTTGGCATTTAAATGTTAAGTCGACGGTTGATTCAAACCGTCGACCAAACTAGTAGAAAAGCCGACGGTTTTTTATTAAACCGTTGGCCAAACAAAGGAAAACCCATGGTTGAAGACCAAACAGGACAAAAGGCCGACGGTTTAGAAAAACGATCGACTTTTCGTCCGGTTTGGCCAACGGTTTGAACCAACCGTCGGCCTGTTGGGTTTTATGTCCTAAAACTCGTAGATAGTGATTTTTAACGAATTATACACTTGTATCAATAAAGTGTTATTGAGGTTTATGCAATAAAGTGTTATTGTCATTTTAAGTCTAAAATTGCACAATATAACCCAAATCCAATAAACTAAGATCCAAGGTTGTTGATATGTAACTTGAACTAGTATGTGGGGACATATGGGGATCAGTGTTCAAGTAACAACCTAAAAGGTCTATAGTACAGGGATAAGGCTGGGTACCTTATCTTGGTAACACTATGTGATACGACCCGCTTTGTATTCGATACAGACATATTGATCCAAGGCGTCCATGTAGGAGACATGCAAGTGGGGGTATCCTATGCAATAAGTTTGCATAAGACCAGACCACGAAATAGTAAACCACTAGATGTAACACCGTTAACTAGTTAGGTTACTGTTTCAATAGGATGACCTAGGTAACTCCTAAGTGTGTCGTGAACTCCTCACGAGGGATTGTCCTTTGATTAGTACGGGTGAGAGTGGTCTGCACGCCGACTCAATAAGCCTACCTTCTTAGGGACAAGACCGAGTGGGGGGCTGGGGACATGACAACACAAGATGGAATTCACTCCTTCCCGCTTCTAGGAGAAGTAGATGAGTGTTCCCTTAAGTGGTGACTTCGGGTCTTGAACAAAGGGATCCCGCCCTCTCATTGGCCCGAGAGGGACTTTCTGTTTAATGGTTGGACCATAAACAGGTTGTTCATTAGAGGAGCACTGGTACTTAAGGAGCCAGAGGTAACACAGGGGTAAAATGGTAATTTGACCCAGCTGTAGTTACGAACACTCGTGAAAGATTGACTTACTGCTATTGGTTAATATCTATGGACACAGAAATATTCTACAGTGAGAAGAGTGCAACTGTGGGTCTTTAGTGGAGTGACCCACAGTTAATGAATATTGGTTAACTCGATTAATGAGTTTAGTCAGTTAACCTCATATTATTGGAGCTTCTGATCTGTAGGTCCATTAGGTCCCCCTGCTAGCTCGTAAAGAGTAATTGGGAACAACATATCTTGAAAAAATTTGAATAGTTCAAATTCAATTTAGGGAATCAAGTTAATTGCATGAGATACAATTAATATAATGTATGTTGATGTATTATAATATAAAGTTTAATATGAGATTAAACTTTATTATATTGAGAGAATATTATATTTGAAGGAGTTCAAATATTTGGCTAATTAAGTATATGATATTTAATTAGTAAATTAATTAATTAATTATGAATTAATTAATTATTCAATTTAGTTTAAATTAAATGTGATTTAATTAAACTATAATATATGAGAGATATATTAGAATATGATTCTAATATGTAATTAATTAAATATGTGATATTTAATTAATCACAATAATTAATTTTGAATTAATTAACTGTTCAATTTAATTTAGTTAAATTAATAACTATAGATTAATTTTAATGTGAATTGGATTCATATTAAAACTATAGGTTATAAGAGAGATGCAAATTTGAATGTGATTCAAATGATGGGTTGATTAAATATATGATATTTGATTAATCATAGCTTGTGTGAGGAATGTGCATTAATATGTTTTAATGCACATATAATTAAATATTAGATATTTAATTATAATATTAATTAATTAAATTGTTAATTAATTAATTTATATATTTAATTAATTAAAAATGTTTTAATTAATTATTATTATTATTCTTTTCTCACTCCAAGTACACGCAGTAGGGGTTAATTGAGATTCCCCTTCATTCTGCAGAATGGCTAATGGCAACTCTCTCACTCTCTCTAACTTTTCTCTCAACTTGAAGAATACAGAGAAAACATTTTTTCTATGTAGAAACATTCCCTCTCAAGAATTCAGTCCCACAACTGAGTTTCCAAACTCAGAGGACAGCAGGGTAATCTTGTGGTGATGTCCCAAGATTTCATTTTTGGTCCCTGGCATTCAAGAAGGCGTTCTTGAAGAATTCGGAGTCGTCAGACGACGGTGAGTTTGCTTAGCCTTAAATTTTGTAGAATTATGAATTCGTTTTTGCCAATGTATGGGTATTTTGTGAAATGAAATTAAATTGCGAATTGGCTTCCGCTGTAACGGAATTGGGAATTCCAATCCTTCACGACCTTTTGTCCAAATTAAAACCCCCATTTCGCCTGTTTCCCTTTCACTTCAAGCCCTAGCCGCCAACCATACTTCTCTCGCCACCGCATCTTCAACCCTCTTCCTTCCACCGCCGTCGACTCTTCTCGTCGCCTCCGTTCACAGCCTCCGCTGACCACCATTTCGCCTCCATCCATATTGCCGCCCCTCCCATTTCGCATTCTTCTTGTTCTTTTCCTCCTTCACCTTGTCGCCGGTGCTTTCCTTTCTTCCATCGCCATCCACTGCTTCTTCCTCCCTCTGTTCTGTTGCGGAGCACCACCGTGTCATTACCCACTGTAAGTTTCTCTTCTTTTGCAAGGTAGAGTTTTTATTTTTAAGATTGGTGTACAAGGTAGTCCATTCCCTTCAGCCTATTACTGCCATTATAAAATAGCTCCACATAACCTGCAAGCCAAATATTGTTATACTTGCATATTTGTTATTTTGCAGTTAGCTCATTTGATGAACATATAGTGTTATCAACTTGTTTGTTATTCTTGTTTCTGAAAAGTTTAACTGGCGCAAGGGTTATCATGGCTATGTTTTGAAAGAAAAATCCTCTTCTGTTTGTGTTCATTATGATGCCCTGTCACCATTTCTGATATTTATGAATAGACTTTTGTTTTCCCTTGATTGCAATTTTGGGGTAAATGTACATATTTGTGTTTTTGGTTTAGAAAAAGTTACTTATAGTTTTATAACTTTGTTTTACTTAATAAAGTTAGATCAACTTGGTTGTTTTTCTTAAACTTAGTGTTTGCTTAAATTTAGTGTTTTGCTTGTATAGTTTTGTAACTTCATTAGTTAAGTTTTGTTATTATTGTTTATTACTTTTGAAATGTTAATTTAGTTGTTTCTTGTGTAAAAAAAATGTTAGTTTAGTTGTTATATATGTTCATACTTTTCATCTTATGTTTATGTCTTTGTTTTTTTAGGTGGGATGAATTGACATTATTCTCAAAGCAAGCGGAAGATGACATGAAGATGATATCAACTTCTTATGTTCATTAAACTTTTGTTTCTAGATTAGGTATATTTGTGTTAAAGTTTTATTTTTATCTTGTAAGAATTTACAAAGAAAGTGTAATCAAATTAGGTTTAATATAAAGTATTTATTTTGTGTACAATTTATTCTAGGTACATGTTCAAATTATAGTGAAATCTAAATAAAAATCTACTGAAATTAATAAAATAGCCAAGCCAAACAATGCAGACCAAATTTGCAGTTTGGTTGGCATTTCCAAGAAAGGCCGACCAAATGCCATTGGCTTGGCATTTCCTTCCGTTCAAGGAAATGCTTATCAAATAGAAAATTTGGTCGGCATTTCTATGTGGCGTTGGCATTTCCTAGAATTGCCAACGCTACCAATATTTGGTCGGAAAAAGTTGGCCCGACGAGGATTCGCTGACTATAATGCCGACGCAGTTTTTTACGTCGGGAAAACCATTTCCGACGATTTTTTGACCTTTCCCAACGCTTTTTTGCGTTGGGAAAAGTCCAGATTCCTGTAGTGGGCCCCTTGTTCACGACTCAGAGTCAACACTTAAGGAAACAACCTCTCTACTATCCCTAAAGGCGGGTAGGAGTGATTACCATCTTGCAAAACTATGTCCCTAGCTATCTACCTGGTCTTATCCACATAATGGTAGACTTATTGAGTCGACGAACTCAAGCCACTCTCACCCATGCAAATCAAAGGATAAGTCTGAATAAACAAGATTTCATAGTTAGTTCAGGATTAAGATCGAGTTACCTAGGTCTTCGTATGAAATAATCAGTTTCAACAGTAAACAGCGTTATAAAGTGAAAGTGACTTATTTCGCGGTTCGGTCTTATGCAAACTCATTGCATAGGACGCCCCCACTCGCATGTCTCCACATGAACGATTCAGGATCACATCATTTGTACTAAATACAAAGTGAGCCTCATCCATAGTGTCCCTAGGATAAGGTACCCAACCCTATCCCTATACTATAGACCGTTTTGGCTATTTGAACTTGATCAACTCTTATTTCTCCACATATTGTTCAAGTATTCATACTATAGTTAAGGGTTCTTAGTTTATTGGATTTGGGTTATGTAATGCACAATTCACTTATTTTATAACAACTTCACTGAATAAACCACAATAACAACTTTATTGAACAAGTATATAATTTGTCACATTCACTATCTATGAGTTTTCAGACATAAAACCCAATAAGATCATGGTTAGACCAATTACTAACACAATAATAAAAAATCATGACCTGATATTTAAGTTTAAGTGTGGTCTATTGATAACTTACAAAAAGCAAGTTATTTATCCTTTAAACTTAGACTAAAACAAGGCCAAAAGAAACAAAGATGGGTTACTTCCGCGCAAAAAGAAAGGAAAATGTGATGATTTAATGCGGCGAGCTATATTCATGTATGCGGCGAGAAATTATAAAATATAGGGCGCTAACGCAAGCTAATTCAGTTGTTTGTTTTAGTTCCTTCTCAGCGCAGACACGCATTCCAAGATGATCAAGAGACAGATAAGATGATGAAAAGACAGCGCTGACACAACTGAAATAGCTAACGCAAGTGGGCAGAAAAAGGGCTGAAAAGATGAGCAAGTTGACTAAAATGATGATTATCGCAAGTTAATGACTACTTAGAGAAGTCATCTTCCCTCGCCTATAAATAGAAACCATACTCAGATGAAGAGGAGAGAGTCATTTTTGTTTTTGATCAAGAGAGAAGAAGGAAGATCAACAGAGAAATCACAGAGATCTGTGATTAGGAGCAATCTTGCGTTTTGTAATGTTCTATTTCATGATGTCTTGTTTTGCTAGCATGAGCTAAATTCTTCTTCAAGGCTTAGCGCAAGCACCTCATGCGGTGATAAGTATACTTTGTAAGCGCATATTTTGAGTTAAATGAAACATTAATTGCTTTCTATTTAGTTGCGAGACTATTTTCATTACTAACTCCCGCTTGGCCAGCCGGATGCGGTAGCAGCATGCTAAATCCCTGACAGGTAACGTATGCAGACATCTCTAAGTAGAGCAAGTTAGCGCATGTCATGTAGTCTTGGTAGCGTTAAAACACTACCGCTAAAAGATAGTACACGCATGAGCTTAGACTGTGTTGTGACTAACGCAGTCCCTTGTAAGTTTTAGAGAACTACTACGCCTAAAGCATGAACTAGCCAAATAACCTCTTGATAGTTTTATGCCAGACGCAAAGGAGTACCGGAAGGGAAACTTATGATATTTTCTCACTTAGGCATTAATGGATCAATTAATCAAAGTATGCGCTACAAGGTTATTATAAACGCATGAGGTTGCAACCGCAACAGCCTTGATTATTCTCCTTATGAATTTACCTTTCATTCTCGTCGCATGTGTTATTTTTACGCAAACAGTCACTCTTCAAATATACCAATTCTTTTGTTTATTCTTTTAAATAATATCATATGTTCTTGAGTTTAGATTAGTAAATATTGTTAAAAGACTTTGTGAATATCCCTTCCCTGTGGAATCGACCCTGAACTCACTAGGTATTACTTGATTAAAGTCAATTTATGCTTGGATTGATTATTATCTACGACAATATTTCTGATTATACTAAGACAACTGACTAGCAATCATCTATACTAAAATTTGTAGTTTTTATATATATATATATATATATAATATAAATCGATGGATATAATTAATAAAGGGAAAAATACATTTTTGGTCCCTAAGGTTTGGGTTAAGATACACTTTGGTCCCTGAGTTTTCAAACTCAACAAAAATACCCTTGAGGTTTGAGATAAGGAGCAATTTGGTCCCTGCCGTCCAATTTGTCGTTAAATACTAATGGATTGCTGACGTGGCACCATTATTTTAATTAAAAAAAATTAATTTTTAATTTTTTTAAATAAAAATATATTAAAAAAATTAAAAAATTATTATTTTATTGATTTTTTTTAATTCTTTCTCCTCTCTCTTATTCTTCTTCTTCTCCATCCTCTCCTTCTTCATCATCTTCCTTCTTCTTCTTCAAATCTTCGGCGGCCGGCGACCACCGCTCACTGCCAGCAACTGGTTTTCTTTTTTTTTTTTTCATCTCGCTCACGCCCGTCCTTCTCTCTCTCTGCAATCTCTCCCCATCGCAAACACGCCATTGGACTTCACTCGCCGTAGATCCCATAACGCCGCCTCCAATCGAACGTCTGTCGCCACGCCTCGCCGTTTCCGGTGCCGAAGACGTGCTGCTTCTTTTTTTTTCGGGCCAAAAAAACTAAGAAGCTTCGACTTCCGAAGACGTCCCTCCTCTGTTTTCGCACGAACAGATCTGGTTCTTAGAGAATAGAAGTTTGGTCTCGCACGAACAGATCTGACTTCTGAATCGTCTTCTTCTCTAGATCTCGAACGAGCCTTCTTCTTCTCTCTGTGGGTGTCGACGTTCTATACAAAGGGGAAACGAAGCTGTCTTTCAGTTAATGCGATACAATAGTGAAAATTCTACGTATTTGGGTGGGGCTGTTTAAGAGCTTAATCAGTATTCTTGTAATCTGGGTGTTTCTTTTTTTTTAGAAATAATTTATGGGTTTTGTTGCAGATGCTTGAAGGGTAGAGAAGAAAAAAGGTAAGGCTGAGAGACAGATAATTTAAGGTGGACTTTGCTTTTGGAAGAAAGGGGAGAAAAAGGCCAGTGGCGTGTTTGCGATGGGGAGAGATTGCAGAGAGAGAGGGACGAGAGTGAGAGAAATGAAAAAAAAAGAAAACCAGTCGCCAACGGCCGGCCGGTCGGCGGCGAGCGGTGGTCGCCGGCTGCCGGAGATTTGAAGAAGAAGAAGGAAGAGGATGAAGAAGGAGAGGATGGAGAAGAAGAAGAATAAGAGAGAGGAGAAAGAATTAAAAAAAATCAATAAAATAATAATTTTTTAATTTTTTTAATATATTTTTATTTAAAAAAATTAAAAATTAATTTTTTTAATTAAAATAATGGTGCCACGTCAGCAATCCGTTAGTATTTAACGACAAATTGGACGGCAGGGACCAAATTGCTCCTTATCTCAAACCTCAAGGGTATTTTTGTTGAGTTTGAAAACTCAGGGACCAAAGTGTAACTTAACCCAAACCTTAGGGACCAAAAGTGTATTTTTCCCATTAATAAATAAACGTTTAGAGAATATATTAAGATTAAGGTTGATTTAAAATAACTTAAGGGTGCAGTTAAATATTTATATTTTGTATTGATTTATTAAAAAAAATTATATTTATAGGTAACGACTTTTTTTTTTTTTTTTTTTTGAGTACATACAGGTAACGACTTTGATTTTATATATATTCAATCAATTGATTGAATGAGATAATTTGCGACATTGGTAGAAAATAGGACCTCTTGATAATTATGAAGTTTTAGGCAATCATCTTCATCAAATACCCATTTTGCAATTAAAGTAATTAACGAAGGACTTTAATTTATTTAGTCCAATATTTTCTTCCAAACCTTAGTTTTTTTCCGTTGATAAACTGTTGATGGTCAAATTTCGCTCAGGAATTTACCCCTCGTTTCACGTGACGGTCAACAGTGACTTTGTAGATGAGCGGGAAAAGCGTGACCTGCAAGACGAGCAAATGCTGCACACCGGTGTGGTGTAGACCACACACACTCCGATGCTTAAGTTAGTCTTGGCCGGCAAATACGTAGAATGTATTTAGGGTGGAGTTTTTTGGCATACCTGAGTGCGTGTGCGGTCTCTTTTTTTATAGATTTCCACTTAGGGTTTTCGTCGATGCTGGACTTCAAATGATCTCCGGGCCTTTGGCCCTGGTCAGCCTCGGAAATGGGCCGAGGCCGACCTCATCCTCCTAGGGTTTTTAAGAATCCGGAGGTGTTTCGGGACGAACCAGGCCAAACTGGGGCGGTCATAGACATTAGGAATTGAAGGGAGGTGGCCAAGTCCGGCCAGCGCCCGCGGGCCAAATGGTCGGCCTCGGCTATATGCCGAGGCCGACCATATGGGTCGGGCCAAATTGGCTCGACCCTTTGGTCCGGTCTTCCTCTGGGTCGGCTTTTTGGTCCCACCTCAGCCCAACTGTCCTCGTCAGCTCCTTGTGCGTCAGTGTGGTCCAAAATTACCTATAACATTAAGCCCCCACTCTTGAATTGGGATTCAGGTGCGACTTAATGCTATAGGCTGAGCTCCTTAAGCCCGGTTTAAGAGTACGACTCTTGTCTCGTGCTGACCCATGTGTGACTTCCTCGTTATCAAAAGTGGCCGAAGGGCCTTTCTGGTCGGCCTCGGCCTCGGGAAGAGGCCGAGCACAACACTTTCCCATTTTAGCTTAGGGGGCATTGCCCCCGAACCCCGAGCGAGACCCCCGTACTTGGTCATTCGGAGTGCTTCATTCCAGATCTAGGGCTTATCCATAATTAAAAATAGGGAAAACAAAAGACTTCACAATCCTGCATTGAAAAAGTTAATTTCTGCAAAAGGAAAATGAGGGAGGAGGCTAGGATCGGCCTTGGCCTCAAGCCCCTGTTAGCTCAACACTTAGCCCCCTGCATTCATATGTCAGTCCTTACTGGAAAATAATAGGAGAGTTGCATGATGATTACAACAAAGGAATGGAATGGTCTTAACCTATCCTTATTCCCAGCCCCCACTCAACATGTGCATTTATTACTTCAAGAGTTGCATTTTTCGAGTAAGAAGAACTGATTTCATACCTGGCCTTTTGAAGGTGGATGGTCGGCCTCGGCCTTGGCATGAGGCTGACCGGCTCCTCGGTGCTGTTTGCTTGCTCGCTCCACCTTAAGCATCTCCCTGCGGTTTTGGGCGCTTCGGCTGTGCTAAAAAGTGAAGTGACGCTGCTCTGAATGCGTGCCTGAGGGTCGGCCTCGGCCTTGGCATGAGGCCGAGCATTTCTTCTGCTTTGCTTGCTAACTTGCTCTGTTGTATCTATCCCGATGGTGCGTACACTCAGTCGGGGAAAACTTGGGGAGACCGGGGAAATACTCGAGCCTCTCTTCAAGTATTGTAGTCATCCCGAGGGTGCGTACACTCAGTCGGGGGAAACTTGGGGAGGCTAAGGAAATTCCTGAGCCTCTCTTTCCTGACTTTATGCTTTCTCAATTCTGCTTTCATAAATTCCGTTTTCTACCATGTATCATGTACTTTTCCCTTTCATGAATGAAGAAGTATACATTTTATGCCCCAATTGCCTCTTTATCACATTTCATGCAATATTAATGGCATACACAGTTATGGCGTGCTTACCAGGAACAATCGGAAACTTGAAGTTCGAAAATGACCCATTCTAACTCAAGCAAGCAAAAAAGACAAGTCACAAGCGTTACCCTTTACCTCAATAATCAATGCTACTCCCAGCCCCCACTAAAAAACATGTATTCAATACTTTTGACATGCGTTTTTTTTAGTATAGATAAATTAAATTTGTACCTGAGCTTCGGTGGGTGGATTTTTGAACCTAACCTCCAGGTAGTTCACCTTGGCCTTGGCATGAGGCGGACCATCTGTCTTCGTTATCTGCTTGCTGGCTCCGTCGTTGGGCTTATGTGCAGACTTACTCCCTACGTGAGCACTTCCTCATCGCTTTGACCGTTTGAGCTACGCTGAAAGAGTGAATTGATTAACAGACTTCGAATCGATCGCTCTTTGCTGAATGCTCGGCCTCGGCATTTCGCTTGCATTGCCTGCCGATCCGTCCTGCCGTGCTCATGTCAGGGGTGCATACCCCCTTCTGAGGGAAAGCTTGGGGAGGCTGAGGAAATTCCCAGGTCTCTCTTCAAGCGTCTTGGGGTCATCCCAGGGGTGCGTACACTCTTCTGGGGCAAGCTTGGGGAGGTTGAGGAAATTCCCAGGCCTCTCTTCAAGCGTCTTGGGATCATCCCAGGGGTGCGTACACTCTCTTGGGGCAAGCTTGGAGAGGCTGAGGAAATTCCCAGGCCTCTCTTCAAGCGTCTTGGGATCATCCCAGGGGTGCGTACACTCTCCTGGGGCAAGCTTGGGGAGGCTGAGGAAATTCCCAGGCCTCTCTTCAAGCGTCTTGGAATCTTCCCAGGGGTGCGTACACTCTTCTGGGGCAAGCTTGGGGAGGCTGAGGAAATTCCCAGGCCTCTCTTCAAGCGTCTTGGGATCATCCCAGGGGTGCGTACACTCTTCTGGGGCAAACTTAGGGAGGATGAGGAAATTCCCAGGCCTCTCTTCAAGCGTCTTGGGGTCATCCCAAGGGTGCGTACACTCTTCTGGGGCAAGCTTGGGGAGGCTGAGGAAATTCCCAGGCCTCTCTTCAAGCGTCTTGGGATCATCCCAGGGGTGCGTACACTCTCCTGGGGCAAGCTTGGGGAGGCTGAGGAAATTCCTAGGCCTCTCTTCAAGCGTCTTGGAATCTTCCCAGGGGTGCGTACACTCTTCTGGGGCAAGCTTGGGAAGGCTGAGGAAATTCCCAGGCCTCTCTTCAAGCGTCTTGGGATCATCCCAGGGGTGCGTACACTCTCCTGGGGCAAGCTTGGGGAGGCTGAGGAAATTCCCAGGCCTCTCTTCAAGCTGCTGTGTTCATCCCAGGGGTGCGTACACTCTTCTGGGGAAAAACTTGGGGAGGCCTAGGGAGTTCCCAGGCCTCTCTTTAAGCTGCTGTGTTCATCCCAAGGGTGCGTACACTCTTCTAGGGAAAAGCTTGGGGAGACCTAGGGAGTCCCCAGGCCTCTTTTCCAGTGCAAACTGCTCTAAACGAAATCCAAATCATTTTATTTCAAATAAGCTTGATTACACTTTGCTAATTTGCTGTAAAAAATAAGAGAAACTTAAACAAAGTTTTGACAAATCCCTGACAGGATGCATTGCGGGGAGAAATCAATGCTCCATTGGAAGTGAATGATCCAGCCCCTTGGGCGCTCGGCCTCGGCCATTTCCCGAGGTGGGTGCTGCTTGGGCCTTTTTGTCCATATTCTTGAGCGCCATGAAATAGCACTCTCTCGATGTCCTCTGCTCCCCTCGTACCTCTTCTACGCCTTCTTCGGTTGGGAACTTCAGGATTTGGTGGTAGGTTGAAGCTACTGCCTTGAGCCCATGTAGTGTTGGCCGTCCCAGGATCGCGTTGTATGCCGGGACACAGTCTACCACTAGGAAGTTTATCATTCTGGTAACTTTCTGCGGCCCCTCACTAAACGTCACCGGCAGCTCGATGCTTCCCCTTCGGCTCACTTTTTCTCCGCCAAAGCCCACCAATGGTGTGAAGCTCGGCCTTAGGCGGTCGCTCCCCAACTTCATGGCATCGAATGCTGCGGTTGAGAGAACATCGGCTGAGCTCCCCCCATCAATCAATATTCGATGCACCCTGACGTTGGCCACAGTTAGGGTCACCACCAGCGCGTCATTGTGCGGATGGTGTATGCCTGCTGCTTCTTTCTCTGAGAACTCCAAGTTTGATGAGTTTCTATCGAGTAAGAGCGAGTACATACCTTGCTCTCCGGGCTCCATATGTGCCTCTCGAATTGCTGCTTTTCGCTTTCTGCCCGACTCTCCCCCGGTGGGTCCCCCAAGGATAGTTCGTATCTCCAGCGGCGGGTTGTTGCCTCCCTTGCCTGGCTCTGTCTGCGCTGGCTTCTTCTCCTGACCATGTCCCACGAACTCCTTGAGGTAACCCTCTCGGATTAGAGTTTCTATTTCATCCCTTAACTGTATGCACTCCCGAGTTGTGTGGCCGTGGTCTCCATGGAACATGCAATACTTGTTCCTGTTCCTCCTGTCTGGGTCCGACCTCAGCCTCTCTGGGCGTTTTAGCAGATTTGTATCCTGTATCGTGACCAAAACCTGTTCAAGTGAAGCTGTTAGCGGGGTATACCTGTCGAACTTGGCTTTTGGCTCCGCACGACCCCACAGCTCCTTGGCTTCTGCTCGGCCTCGGCCATTGGCCGAGGGCTGTTCATGTCGGCCTTGGCTTCTATCCTCGGCTCGACGCCCCTTCGCCCGATCCTCTCGGTGCCGGTCGGATGAAAAAACCCCTCGGCTCTCTCTCTCTTCATGCTTGGATTTAAGTAGCTCCTCGGCGCTGATGTACCTCTGCGCTCGGGTCATGAACTCCACATATGTTCGTGGATGGCTTTTGCCAATCGAGTTGAGCAACCTTTCATCCTGCAAACCTGAAATTACTGCAGTCAGGGCGACTCCGTCGTCATAACCTTCCACTTGCAAAACTTCGTTGCTAAACCGGTTAATGTAATCTTTCAAACTTTCCCGCGACCCCTGTTTTACTGTCAGTAAGTTGATCTGGGGCTTCTGCCTGCTCCGGGCTCCCAGAAATTGAGTAACGAATGCTCGTGCCAACTCTTTGAACGAACCGATTGATTTTCGCGGTACTTTGCTGAACCATTGTCTTGCCAAACCAGTAAGCGTCAGTGCGAACGCTCGGCACCTTGTTGCTTCATTCGCCCCATGAAAGTCCATCCACGTCAAATATGCATCTAGATGCTGTTTCGGGTCCTTCTTTCCATCGTATTGTGGGAAGTTTGGCACCTTAAATTTATATGGCACCTCCCCCCCATTATCTCGTCAGTGAAGGGTGGCTCCATCTGCCCGATCAACCCTTCTATGTCTTCGTTCTCCGTTCTTTTTTGGGAGCCTCGATGGCTGTCCTCCTCTTTCAGCCACTTGGACAGCTCCCGCTCTCGCCCCCTCTGGTCTTGCTCGGCCCTGGACCTTGCCCGGGCCTCCAACTTTTTCCTGTCATGGTCCTCCGTACACATACCTGGCGCTGATTTCAGTGGTGAGTTCCTGCGGACCCTCTTGTGACTGGGTCCGGCTTCCCTCCGGATCTGGTCATCCCCTGGACAATGCATTCGACTAGTCACACTTTCCGAATCTCCAACCTCCTCATCTGCTATTCCTTTACCCTTCTTGGGGTCTCTGCGTACATGCTCTTCCTCAGGCCTTACAGACTCGGGCTTCTTCAACAGACTGAGGATTTCAGTCAAATTCTGCCCCATCTCGTTCATCCTCCCCTTAATTGCTGCGATCTCGGCTTCCTGGGCCTGGAGTCGAACTTGGGGATTCAGTTCATTAGTCACCGGTTGATCTTGGTGCTCCATTGCCGCTACGTTTTCCTGCCGAACCCAACGTTTGCTAGTCAGCGTCTTCCCCACAGACGGCGCCAACTGTTGATGGTCAAATTTCGCTCAGGAATTTACCCCTCGCTTCACGTGACGGTCAACAGTGAATTTGTAGATGAGCGGGAAAAACGTGACCTGCAAGACGAGCAAACGCTGCACACCGGTGTGGTGTAGACCACACACACTCCGATGCTTAAGTTAGTCTTGGCCGGAAAATACGTAGAATGTATTTAGGGTGGAGTTTTTTGGCATACCTGAGTGCGTGTGCGGTCTATCTTTTTATAGATTTCCACTTAGGGTTTTTCGTCGATGCCGGACTTCAAATGATCTCCGGGCCTTTGGCCCTGGTCAGCCTCGGAAATGGGCCGAGGCCGACCTCATCCTCCTAGGGTTTTTAAGAATCCAGAGGTGTTTCGGGACGAACCAGGCCAAACTGGGGCGGTCATAGACATTAGGAACCGAAGGGAGGTGGCCAAGTCTGGCCCGCGCCCGCGGGCCAAATGGTCGGCCTCGGCTATATGCCAAGGCCGACCATATGGGTCGGGCCAAATTGGCCCGACCCTTTGGTCCGGTCTTCCTCTGGGTCGGCTTTTTGGTCCCACCTCAGCCCAACTGTCCTTGTCAGCTCCTTTGTGCGTCAGTGTGGTCCAAAATTACTTATAACATAAACATTAATGTTTTTAATCCTATAAATTTTTTTTATGATTAATCCTTTACTTTATCTAAAACAAAATTTGTATGCATTATAGATTCCTTAAACATTGAAAAACTATATATAAACAAGTTTCTCTTGGTCAAAAAAACTCAAATGTTTTTTTTAAATCAAAATTAATAAGGCCGTTTGATAACCATTTTTTTTTATTTTTTAAAATTAAGCTTGTAAACACTACTTCCATCTATTAAGTTTGTTTGTCTTTTTAATATACCTTCTTCTCATGTTTTAAAAAATCAAATCAATTTTTTAAAACTAAAAAAAAGTAGTAGTTTTCTAATATTTGTTTTTGTTTGCGGAATTTGGCTAAGAATTTAAATGTGTCCTTGACAAATATGAAAACCATGGTAAAAATTAGGAGAAAACAAGGATAATTTTCGAAAACTCAAAAACCAAAAACTAAGGCCCATTTGATAACCATTTGCTTTTTGAAAATTATGCTTGCTTTCTTTCAATTTCCTTACCATGCTTTTCATACTTGTTAGGGAAACATTTGAATTCTTAGCCAAAATTGAAATACAAAAACAAGTTTTTGAAAATTACGGCCCCGTTTGATAACTATTTGGTTTTTGGTTTTTGAAAATTAAGCTTGTTTGCTTCCATTTTCCTTTAGGACTATTTTCATCTTTGTTACCGACACATTTGAATTCCTAATCAAATTCCAAAAAACAAAACAAGTTTTTGAAAACTAGTCTTTTTAGTTTTCAAAACTTGACTTGTTTTTTAAAACATGGAAAGAATGTAGATAACAACAATCAAGAAACTTATAGGTGGAAGTAATGCATTTTATGATCAAGTTTAATTTTAAAAAACCAAAAATAAAGAAGCAAACGGTTATCAAACAGGACCTACATTTTTTTGTTTTCAAAACTTAGCTTGACATGAGAAGAAGGTAAATAACATAATAAGGAAACTTTTTTTTTTTCAAGATAATAAGGAAACCTTATATGTGAAAATTGTGTTTATAAGCTTAATTTTCAAAAAACTTAAAACAAAAAACTAAGGCCCTGTTTGATAACCATTTGGTTTTTGGTTTTTGGTTTTTGAAAATTTGGCTTATTTTCTTCCAATTTTCCTACCATAGTTTTCATATTTGCCAATGACACATTTGAGTTCCTAGCCAAATTCTAAAAACAAAAACAAGTTTTTGAAAACTACTTTTTTTAGTTTTCAAAATTTGCTTGGTTTTTAAAAACAAGGAAAGAAAAGTATTAACAAAACATAGAAACTTGTTGGTGGAAGTACGATTTATAAGCTTAATTTTCAAAAACCAAAAACCAAAAACCAAATGGTTATCAAACGAGGCCTAAATAATTATCAAAGGAGACCCAACTAGTTATGAAACGGACCTAAATAATGCATACAATAGATTTTGAAATTAAGCTTAATGATATATTATACATCATTCAAGTTGATAGAACTTTTTTTTTTTTTTTTTTTTTTTTTTTTTTTTTTTTTTTTTTTTTTGAGTTGTATATTTAAGTATGTATAGCCACTCTTCTCTAATGCAATATAAATATACATACACCAAAAAAAAAAAAAAAAACTTGTAAAGTATTACGAATGAATATATTATAGAGAAACCTCTGAAATTAAACTTCAACCCTACAAATTAAGGGAAAAAAAAAACCATTAAAATCAACGACCTTCTGCCAAAATCTTGTCGAGAGAATAAAAATTGATAGAGTCAATTTGATGAATCCAATAATAAGTTCTTGTATCGGAGTCTTCTCCAATCAATGCCTCCATCGTCATCGTCTTTGGATTATACAAAAACAAATAGAATTTATCAACCAGACACAAAATCTTCCCATCTTCGCAAGTCTTAATGGGCTGAAGCTGCTCCATCCATCCAATCCCCGACAGCCCCAACTCCAAATATCTTGGAATGCTATCAATCACAAACTCTTTCCTCCAAGAACATTCTTGTCGCATCGTCCACACTTCGAATTTATAATGTTCGTCCAACAAAAGAGCTGCATACAAATTTCCATCGAACAAGCCAATGCCCACAGAACAAGCTTCTTTAGGAAGAGCAATTATGTCAAAACTTTCCTCGTCAACATCGAAACAACATATGAATTTTATCCCGTTTTCTCCAACCCAATACACAGCTCCGTTAAAGTAAACCCCGTCACTCTGAATAATGAAAGGAAGAAACTCAAATGGACGATCACTCCATTCCCTACTTTTCCCCAAACTAAAAACCTCCACAATGCATCCATATCTCTCTCCGTGATGCGAAACTCTCACTACTTTGTACTGCTTCGTTCTCGAGCCGAACCCGAATCCGAAGAAATAAAATCCAAGATAACTGTTTCGGCACGGCGGAAGTTCGACGTACTCGTTCGTCATCGGGTTTAATATGCCAACGCAAGCTCTTCTACTGCACATTCCGACGGCGACGACGCAGAGCAATCCATTGCAGGAATTTGGAACTCTAATGGTCAAGTTTCTTGGGTCGAATCGAAACGAGGCGACGATGTTCGTCCCTTGTAGATAGTTATTGTCGAAGTCAATACAATGCATTCTAACGGGGCCTGATTCTTTGAAGTGTAGAGCCATGTCTCGTGATCCCAAGAATGGTGAGGATTTGTGACGGTGCAGCTTAAAGGCAAAGAAAGTGTTTGGAATGTGGTTGGAATAAGAGGCGTAATCTAAAACCAAATGGTTCCAGGGTTTGAAGACGAGCCTACAAGCGGGCAAGTTGACGAAAGGGAGTTTTGAGAAGATTAGCTGAATGAGATGGTCGGGCATTTGCTCCCACTTTGTGTTGCTTTCGATGCTTAGTTTGCTCCACATTTTGTTGCTATTTCGTTTTTGAGACAATTATTATTATGAGTTTCCTTCTTTTAAAGAAAAACTTTGTTTCTAAATTCGTGTGGTAATAGGAAAACAAAAGGACTTGAAGCTAGGAACGCTAACTCCTTTCTCCTAATTCCATTAGAATGGGGATAAATAATCCTTATCTTAACGTTTTGGAGGGAAATAAATAAATAAATAAAACAAAGAAATTTCAGCCGTTTGATTTTTTTGTTTTTGAAAATTAAGCTTTTTTCTTCGATTTCTTTACAAATTGTTTTCAACTTTGGCATTTCTATCCAAATTCCAAAAGCAAAAGTAAGTTTTTGAAAACTATATTTTTAGGCCCCGTAATTTGATGACTACTTCGTTTTATGTTTCCGATTTTTGAAAATTATGCTTGTTTTCTCCCAATTTTCTTGTTTTCATTTTTGTCGAGGAAACATTTGAGTTCTTAGCCAAATTCCAAAAACAAAAACAAGTTTTTGAAAAAGATATATATTTTTTTTTTTCAAATTTTGGCTTGGTTTTTGAAAACATAGAAAAGGATGTAGATAACAAATAAAGAAACTTGTGGGTAAAAGTAGTGTTTTTTTTTTATAAGCTTGATTTTCAAAACAAAAAACAAAAAACGAAGGCCTAGATTGATAAGCATTTGGTTTTAAAAAAATTAAGCTTATAATCACTCTTCCCACCTATATAAGTTTCTTTGATTTGCTATCTACCTTCTTCTCTTGTTTTAAAAAATCAAGTCAAATTTTGAAAACTAAAAAAAGTAGTTTTAAAAAACTTGTTTTTGTTTTTCAAATTTGGCTAAGAATTCAAATGTATCCTCCACACAGATGAAAACCATTATAAGGAAATTAGGAGAAAACAAGCATTTCAAAAACCAAATGGTTATAAAACGATGTCGAAATGATTATCAAACAGGATCTTAATTTTCAAAACTTGACTTGGTTTTTGAAAATTTGGGAAGAAGATAAATAACAAAAGAAAAAAAAAAAAAAAGAAAATGGTGTATATAAGCTTAATTAATTATTTTCCAAAACCAAAAACTAAATGGTTATCAAATTGGAACTTAGTTTTGTCATTTCGGAAAATGATTTAAAAACTGATCCTATCTTACTTTATTAAGAGGATCAATCTCTTCTTTCAAAAAAGAAATTTGGGGCTTAGATCTGATATTTGAAATAATCTCTCTTATGTGTTGAGAGAGTTTTCTAATTGATAAAACTGAAGAAATACAGAGCTATTTATAAAGCCCAAAATACACAGGAGATAAACAAACTTATAAAAACGTATTAACAGAGAAAATATATTAGCACTTGTTGATGTCAAAATCTGGGCAGGGAAACTCACCTGACCTTCACGTGACAACAACAAATTTATTTGAAGGGGAAAGACGTGGCCTGCAAAATAAGAGAAAACTGTGCACCGGTATGGTGCTTGCCACACCGACTTCGATGCTTAAATCAGTTGTGAGATCAAGAGTGCAGCAAGTAAATTCACAATGAAGAGGAACTAAAAGAAAGAATAGATACCTAGTTCAGTCCCCCTACCTTGGGGTTAGCCGTTTCTATTTATAGTTGAATTAGGGTTTTCCCCTTCCTTTTAGGAGAGGGAATGACCCTAGAGATTGATTTAGGTCCAATGGGTCTTCTTGGGCTTGTTTTTACTCTAGGCTCTTATCATTCTGACCTTCTTAGAATTAGGTCCAAATTTACCCATAACATTAAGCCCCCACTCTTGAATTGGGATTCAGGGGTAGCCTGTTGTTATAAGTCAAACATCTTAAGCCCAATTTAAGAGTATAATTCTCACTTGTGTCGATTTGTGTGCTGACTTCCTCTTCACTCTGCTTGGATAGTTACATAAGCCCCTTTGAGTTCAGATATTCCAAGGCTAGCCCTGGATGCTTTATCGTGAAGATCTTCTCTAGATAAATGAAAATCGATTCCCAGATGAGGTTTTATATATATATATATATATATATATATATATATATATATATATATATATATATATATATATAACCAGTCGGTATCTGACTTTTCGCTTGTAACTGATTTAATATCTTGCAAAAGAGATTGCTCTGGTTTTTTGCTATTCGCTTTGCTTGTATGAAATGCCTTTAGTTTTAGCCTCAACTACAAGTGTAGTTGATGTGGAATTTTCCTACCGCAAGCGCACGAGTCAAGTAATAATATAGTGAATGTGATATTCTAATGTCGTCCTCTGGATTGGATTTCTAATCAATTTTAATTACCGAAAATACTCTTGCCCAATTTTATTTAGGGAACTAATCAAAGTGAGAATGAATGTAATCAAACACAAAACAATGAAAAAGTATGACAATCTAATGGAGTCAACGGTCTTAGGGATTTGATTTCACTAATTGGGATTATGGATTAATTCATGGTTTAATGACATGCTATGATTCATAAATCTTGGGAAACTAAACTCACACATATCTCTCCCGAGCATACATGATTCTCCCACATGCAATGAACCCGATATCCCTATCTAAATTCATTAAACATGCAAGGCATTAAGGTTAACCTTTTTGACAATTTCTAGAATTAACTATTATCTCCCGATTTCTAGCTAAATCCTAGTTATGCATAATGATTTCTAAGCTAAATCCTCTCTCCCGAGTTAGATTCAAGCACAATCAACAATCAATTTATGGCCGGTAAATTGAAAGCATTAAGAACACAATTATGCATAAATGACATCAATAGCAATAAAACCATTAAATCAATCCATAAAGTGCCCAACGGCTACATCAATCCCTAAGAATTAAACTTAGCTACACATAATCCAAATTACAATATAAACTAAGTCTAAACAAGCCATAAAAACTACAAAAGCAAAGGGTAAAGAGAATTAAACGCTAGGTAGGCCGAGACCGCACGTCCCCGTGACGATCCCCACGAACAATCGTTTGATTCCCGCTTTTTCCTCCACTTGTTTCAGCTTCAAAAGTCCCTTTTTTCTCTGTTTTACGGCTCCAAATCGTCCAAGAGAAGTCCCCCAAAAATCCCTAATCGCAAAATATAAGTAGGGAAAATTTTGGTCGTAGCGTCGCGACGCTGTCGCGATTCTGGAAAATTCGCCGAGAGCGTTGCGACGCTATGATTTTTTTTTTTTTAAGAATCGCGAACTCCAAATATAGAATGTCAGCGCCGAGACGCCCAGAGAGCAGCGTCTCGATGCTGGTCTGCAGATGGGCCTATCTTCAATCTTCCAACTTTGATTCTTTTTCATTCTTCGGCTTCTTTTCGCATCCCGAACATCCAATTGGCTCAAAACTATATTTCCTACAAATACAACACATAAATGCATAATTTTAGCCAATAAATTATAAAAGACTAGCTAAATTAATTAGGGAAAACTAGCTAACTATGCTCGCTATCAGTAGTTTACTGTTTTGAAGCCCCCTGTGTAGGTGCTTCTTTTCCATTGGTCATTTATGTGATTAACGCGGTAAGGCCATAGGGTCAACCTTGGGCACCTTTCATGTTATTGCAAATTTTGAGTTCCTTAGTTTACTGATCGGTCTTGTGTTGGGTTTTATGCCCTAAAACTCGTAGATAGTGAATGTAAACAAATTATATACTTGTTTTAATAAAGTGTTATTGAGTTTCTACAATAAAGTGTTATTGTTAAATATTACACAATTTGACTCAAATCCAATAAACTAAGATCCAAGGTTGTTTGTATGTAACTTGAACTAGTATATGGGGACATACGGGGATCGATGTTCAAGTAACAACCTAAAAGGTCTATAGTACAAGGATAAGGCTGGGTACCTTATCCTGGTAACACTGAAGGGTTAAAATCCCTTACGCAGCGGAAACGGTCAGAGATCCAAAACCAATTAAATTTTTGACAAGAATACCGATACGAAGGCAAATAATTTACAGCAATAAAAACTCATAAAAAACTGTAAATTTGGTCATAAAACATGCTATTTTTATGGAATAAACTTAGATCTACACTATAGAATGATCCTAGTGATCATAGGAATAAAGGGTACTTACTACCGTTGTAGATCTTGACCGAAATCGTCGAATCTTGCTTCTTGATCTAAAAATACAGCAACTAAAAGAACACTTTCTTTGCTGGAAATTTGATGAACACCACCACGTAGGAGCAACCGGTATGACTAATAAGGCCTTTTGTTAAGGTTTCTTGTGGGAGAAGGATTTTACTAAGGAACTAAGAGTCAAAGTCTCTGGAGTTCTCTCTGGAATGTTCACACCAAAAAACCGAATGAGAGCATGAGAGAAAAAAGGCCACAAACTAAAACCCTTATCGATAGGGAGAGGGAGCGTTTCTAGGAAACGAACGCACAATCAGGTAACTGATATAATCAGTTACCTGATATTTAAATTATAATTAAAATATAATTTAATTTAATTAATCAAATTAATTAATTAAATTAATATAATCTAATTTAAATCATATTTAATCAGATTATTCATTTAATAATTATTAAATGAACTTCCCTCTTTTTACCCTATAGTTTTAATATCATTTAATTAAATCAAATTTAATTAAACTAATTTAAAACTTATAATTAATTAATTCAATAATTAATTAATCATAAAATTGAATATCACATATTCAATTATTTTTCTCTCACATATTCTATAGTATTAATGTGCATCCAATGCGCATTAATTTTAACCTATAGTTTTAATATGAATCCAATCCATATTAAATTTTTCCTTGCCAATTCAAAACATTCAGAAGAAGACAAAACAAAAGGCAAAAAAATGGTTTGTACTCCCAAGACAATCATTGAGCCACCGAAAGGAAAGTCTGAGATTAAAATTAAAGAGAGTTCAGGAAAAGACAAAAATGGACCATCATGGTCGTATGGGCCTGAAAGAGAAATGGCAAAAGCAATGGAAATTGACCATGAAGTCGAATATGGAGAAAGAGATATAGAGGAACAAAAAAGCACTCAGAAAAAAGAAGACGAGGGGAGCACCATGAGAAAATGGAAAAGGAGAGCTCGAATGTACAGACCTGAATCACCAAAAGAAAGGCAAACTAGAATGGAAAAAAGAAAATTCAGTGAAGGGGAGGAAGAAGTCAGCAAGGAGAAGAAGAGAATCAACATCACATACTTCGAGAAAGTCGAGGGGATATCGGCGGAGGCTGAGAATCAGCCCCGCTGGAAGCCATGAAAATACTAAGCTGGAACATTCGGGGAATGGGGAATCCTCGAACGATCCGCAGCTTAAAATTTGAAGTAAAGAAAAATTCTCCGGACATTATTTTTATTTCTGAATCTAAGAGCAGCGAAAGTAAGGCATCTTTTTTAAAAGCATCGGTGGGTTATGATAACTGTTTTGCAGTAGCCAGTGAAGGAAATAGTGGAGGGTTGATCCTTTATTGGAATGATAAGATGAATGTGACGATAAGTTCCTACTCTAAAGGGCATATAGACTCTATAATCAAGGAAGAGAATCAAACTTGGAGGTTCACGGGTTTTTACGGGAACCCAGAAACTGGCAAAAGACAAGAATCTTGGAAGCTTTTGGAGTGCCTCAGCGAATCTTCTAACCTTCCCTAAATTATAGGGGGAGACTTTAATGAAATTCTGCTAGATAAAGAAAAGAAAGGAGGCAAGCCCAGAGAAGCATCCCAAATGATCAGGTTCAGGGAATCCGTGGACAAATGCAAGCTGAGGGATATCGGGTATGTGGGAAATAGTTTCACTAGGAGAAGAGGAAGTCAAGATAGCAAATGCATTAAAGAGAGACTCGACAGGTTCATGGTCAATAGTGAGTTTGACCAAGTCTTCCACAACCTGAAGGTCCATCACCTTCACTTCCATGCTTCTGACCATATACCGATATTGGTTTCTATTGACAAGAGCACTCAGAAAAAGAAAAGAAATAAAAAGAGACCAGCTAGGTTTGAGGAATCTTGGATAGCCTTCCCGGAATGCAAAGATATAGTTATGGATAGGTGGAACAGAGACCAAGGTAAAGATGTGGAAGCTTTTGGTAGAAAAATCAATGCTTGTCTTGAAGGGTTGGCCCACTGGAATTATGAAAGACTTGGTGGAACTATTGGAAAGGCTGTTGATAAGAAAAGTCAGGAAATTAAGAACATGGAAAGAAATGACCCTGATTACCCCTCTCAAGCTTTATTAAAAGCGGAAAAAGATCTGGAGGCTTTGCTAGAAGAAGAAGAAAAGTTTTGGAAAATTAGATCTAGAGAGGATTGGCTTAGATGGGGTGATAGAAACACCAAATGGTTCCACAATAAAGCAAGTCAAAGAAGAAAGAGGAATGAAATCAAAGGGGTCCTTAGTGAAGATGGCAGTTGGGAAGAAGATAAAGAGAAAGTTGGCAAAATAGCCTCGGACTATTTCAAAAACCTTTTTTCCTCATCAGCTCCCCAAAAAGAAATCCTTGACATTGCTTTGGAAGGGATCAGTCTGACCATCACAGTGGAAGACAACAGAAAGTTGGTGAGACCGTTCTCAAAAGCTGACATAGAGATGGCTCTAAAATCTATGAATCCCACGAAAGCCCTGGGTCCTGACGGGATGCATGCTTTGTTTTTTCAATCTTACTGGGACATAGTGGGGCCAGACACAACTAGTATTTGTCTTGACTGTAAGGATTTGGAATTCCCTAATTCCGATAAAGCGGAAGCGTAATTGGGACCGATTCGTAGTTAATTTTGTTTATCCAAAAATACTATTACATTGGCAAAAAACATAGAACAAATTCTATAGAAACTTAAGGCTAAGCATACAAAATTTAGATCTAAATCTATAATAAAGAAAAGAGAAGCAAACCTCCGTTGACGTCTCTGAAAATCAAGAATGATTCTTGATTGCTCTGCAACAACGAAGAACACCACCATTTGATCTCCCCGCTATAACTCTGAGATTAGGAACGTAGTTGTGGGATTACCTAATCTTGAATGGGAAAAACTCTTAGAGAGAAAATTTCTCTCTAGAGTTCTTTTGTTGAGAGAATGAGAGGGAGGCTAGAATGAGACCTTAGGGTTAGGGTTCTCATAACCTTTCTTTTTATAAGAGAGGAAACCCTAATGTGAGGTTAGGAAACAATCTTGCCCGTTAGATCAAGATCAATTAATTAATTGATTAAATCAATTAATTAAATGTTAATTAACTAATCATATTAATTAATTAAATGTTAATTAATTAATCTCATGCACATTTAAATCTTATTTAAATGTAATTTCCTCACATAATATATTTTAATTAAACTTAATTAAATCACATTTAATTAATTCAATTAAACTAATCAATTAATTAATTTCAATAATTAATTAATTTTACAATTAATTAAATATCTCCCATATTCAATTAATTACATATTTGAATCATATTCTAATAATTCCCTCATAGACTATAGTTTAATTAAATCTCAATTAATTTAAACTAAATTGAATAATTAATTAATTCATAATTAATTAATTCATCTTCTAATTAAATACCATATATTTAATTAGACATATATTTGAACTCTTTCAAATATATCAATCTCTCAATATAATAAAGTTTAATCTCAAATTAGACTTTATATTTTAATGCATCACTATACATTATATTAATTTGTATCTCATACAATTAACTTGATTCCCAATATGAATTTGAACTATCCTAATTACTCTTTACGAGCTAGCAGGGGGACCTAATGGACCTACAGATCAGAAATTCCAATGATATGAGGTTAACTGATTAAACTTATTAATCAAGTTAACCAATATTCATTAACTGGGGTCATTCCACTAAAGACCCACAGTTGAACTCTTCTCACTGTAGAACATTTCTGTGTCCATGGATGTAGACCTATGCCGGTAAGTCAATCCTTCACGAGTGTCCGTAATCACAGCTGGGTCAAATTACCGTTTTACCCCTGTGTTACATCTGTCTCCTTAAGTACCAGCGCTCCTCTAATGAACAACCTGTTTATGGTCCAACCATTAAACAGAAAGTCCCTCTCGGGCCAATGAGAGGGCGGGATCCATTTGTTCAAGTCCCGGAGTCACCACTTAAGGGAACACTCATCTACTTCTCCTAGAAGCGGGAAGGAGTGAATTCCTTCTTGTGTTGTCATGTCCCCAACCTCCCACTCGGTCTTGTCCCCAAAAAGGAAGGCATATTGAGTCGGCGTATTGGCCACTCTCACCCATGCTAATCAAAGGACAATCCTCATGAGAAGGAGTTCATGACACACTCAGGATTAAGACTGAGTTACCTAGGTCATCCTATTGAAACAGTAACCTAACTAGTTAACGGTGTTACAACTAATGGTTGACTATTTCGTGGTTCGGTCTTATGCAAACTCATTGCATAGGATACCCCCGCTTGCATGTCTACTACATGGACTTTTTAGATCAATACATCTGTATCAAATACAAAGCGGGTCGTATCTCATAGTGTTACCAAGATAAGGTACCCAACCTTATCCTTGTACTATAGACCTTTTAGGTTGTTACTTGAACATCGATCCCCGTATGTCCCCACATACTAGTTCAAGTTACATACAAACAACCTTGGATCTTAGTTTATTGGATTTGGGTCAAATTGTGCAATATTTAACAATAACACTTTATTGTAGAAACTCAATAACACTTTATTGAAACAAGTATACAATTTGTTTACATTCACTATCTACGAGTTTTAGGGCATAAAACCCAACATTGACATCCTTAATGGTAACCGAGATGCGTGCCCCATAAACAAGACCTTGATTGCTCTTATCCCCAAAACAAAGAATCCGAAAGAAATGGTGAATTTTAGGCCCATTAGTCTTTGCAACGTGATTTACAAGTTGATAGCTAAAGCGCTGGCTAATAGAATGAAACAGGTTTTGGAGCAAATTATCTCTCCTACCCAAGTTGCTTTTGTTCCTAAAAGACTAATTTTGGATAATGTTATCATCGGTTTTGAATGCTTTCACCATTTAAACAATAGAAGGAGGGGTAAAACAGGGTACGTGGCTATGAAACTAGACATGAATAAAGCCTACGACAGAGTGGAATGAATTTTTATTCGAAGCATCATGGAAAAAATGGGGTTCGTCGACGAATGGATCGACAAGGTGATGAATTGCATTGAATCGGTCTGGTTTTCGGTCTTAATTAACGGTGTTCCTCAAGAAGAATTCTATCCTAGAAGGGGCATCAGACAAGGAGACCCTCTATCTCCCTACATTTTCCTCTTTTGTGCAGAAAGGGCTTTCTGCAATGCTAAAAAGGGAAGAATTTCTGAACAACTTTAAAGGTTTAAAGATCAATCGTCATTGTCCTTCCCTCACTCATTTATTTTTTTGCAGATGACAGCATAGTTATGTGCAGAGCGGAGGAAAAAGATTGTGAGACGATCAAAAGGATCCTAAACATCTATGCTAAAGCTTCAGGCCAGACAGTTAACCTTTCTAAATCCTCTTTTATGACCAGCAAGAATGTTTCTCCTTCAAAAGCAGGGACTCTTAAAAATGTCTTGGGAATAAACAAAGTAGAGGAGCTGGGTCATTATTTGGGCATGCCTTCTCAAAATGGCCGGAACAAGACTAGAGTGTTCAGGAAACTAAAAGAGAGAATTCGGAAAGCACTTCAGCAGTGGAAAGGTCGATTTTTCTCCTCGAGGGGAAAAGAAGTCCTTATCAAAGCCGTGGTTCAAGCCATTCTGACTTATACTATGAGTTGTTTCAGACTTCCCACATCCTTCTGTGAAGAGATTAACAGGGCGTGCGCTAATTTCTGGTGGGGGGATAGTAAGAACCAAAGACGAGCTCATTGGATAAGTTGGAAAAAGCTCTGTAAAAACAAGGACAGAGGGGGCTGAGATTTAGAGACATCAACCGTTTCAATCAAGCCTTGCTCTCCAAAATCAACTGGAGGATAGTTAGGGACCCGAACAGCCTTCTATCTTAAATCCTTAGGGGGAAATACTTCAAGGGAGGGGATTTCCTTTCTGCGGAGCTGGGAAGAAACCCATCCCTAAACTGGAGAAGTATTATTTGGGGCAGAGAGCTATTAAAAAAAGGGTACATATGGAAAATCGGAAATGGGAGACAAGTCATCATTGATCAAGACCCGTGGTTGTCCTCCAAAGGAAATGAGATCCCCATTTTGACCAAGATCGATCTTAAAGGAAGACCTGTTAGCGAGATCTTAAACGAGCAAGGGAATTGGAAAGAGGATCTAGTCATGGAGAATTTCTCAGAGAGGGATGCATCCACTATCTTAAACACTCGTTCTAGCGGTTTCAAGTCCTCTGATGAGATTATTTGGAACTTCGAAAAGAAAGGAGAGTTTTCAGTGAAAAGCGCCTATCATCTAGCCGGAAATCTAGCCATGGCCCAAGAAGCTACCTCTTCTAATGCTTTTGATAGTGACCCAAAATGGAGAAGATTCTAGAAGTTGAATATACCGCCTAAAACCAAATTTTGTGGTTGGAGGATCATCCAAGACAAACTCCCCACCATGATGAACATTTTAAAAAAAGGGATAGATGCTAATCCGAGATGTTATTTTTGCAGGGCTCAGGAAGAATCAGCCATTCATGTGTTCTGGAATTGCAAATTAGCTAAAAAGGTATGGAATCAATACTTTCCTTTAATTAAATCCCTTTTCATTTTGGACAGAGCTAGTTGGAAGACGGAACACTACTGGCAATAGTTCAAGGACAACATGGGAAACGAAGAACTGGAAAAAGCAATTATAATTCTATGGAGTATATGGCAGCACAAAAACCCAGTTTTACAAAATGAAGCCATTCCAGATGCGAATGCAATTATCAGAACCATAGAAAGAGTTAGCATCTCAGGAAATGAGAGCGAGGATTTTTACCAGGAGAAGCCGATCAAGAAGCCCTCCGTTCGACCGAAGAGCCTCACGAGTCACGAAGAGTGGATTCCGCCGAAGGATCGCTGTTGGAAGATCAATGTGGACGCCTCAAAAGACTCCAAGCGTGACTGTGGAGGTATTGGTTGGATCCTCCATGACTCTTCAGGATCTACGATCAGCTTGGGGTTCAAGAAAATTAACAAAGATTGGCCTGTGAAGACGTTAGAGCTAAAAGCGATTCAAGAAGGTCTGCTGAACTTACCTTCCTTGAAAGCAATGCATCCAGACTTGGTCTTTCCCGCCATTGTTATCGAGTCGGATGCGGCTGGTGTAGTCGAACTCCTCAACAAAGAAAGTGTGGATCTTATAGAAAACTCCTTGCAGAGGAAATCGTCCAACTGTGTCGTAATTTGGGAGGAATTTCCATTGATTTTTGCCCAAGATCGAAGAATGGCGCTGCTCATGTTTTGGCGCACGCAGCGATTTCCCCTCCCCCTGATTTTTATTCTGCTAATTTTTTTGGTGCTTCTTCTACTTCAGAAGAAGTCGACTTCAGTTGGGTCCCCCCCCCCATGCTGGGTTATTGGGCTGCTAAGTGATGTTTGTAAGTCTCGTTTCGTGAGCCTTTAATGAAGGTTTTTTTTCAAAAAAAAATAATAAACAATTACATGAACCATAAATAATATTTTCTTTAGTCAAAATAAGCATAGTTCAGCGGAAATTGACATGTATCTGATGTTGAATTTTCCTACCGCAAGCGCATGGGTCAAGTAATAATAAAGTGATTGTGAAATCGAGTGTCGTCCTCTAGATTGGATTTTTAAGTTAAATTAACTACCATGAATATTCTTGCTCAATTTTATTTAGGGACCGAAAAGTAGTGAGTTTTGGAAACAAAGAACATGCAAATTAAAGATGTGAACTTCAATTGAAAGAATACTTAGGGAATTGATTTCGTCAATTTAATCTAGGATTGATTTTAGGGAATGAATTATAACGCACAATGGTTTTATGAGTCTAAGAACCTTTAATCACAACTAGCTCTCCCGAGTATAATTGATTCTCATGCAAATTAACTAACTTGATATCCCTATCTAAGTTCTTTAATAAGCAAGGCATTTAGTTTTTTTTGACCAATTCTAAAGTTACTCTAAATTCCGTCACGATTTTAGAAATTCTACTTTAGTCATGCAATCTTAATAAGTGTCGCTAAGTCCCCTCTCCCGAGCAAGACTCAACACTTAGATCATTCAACTAATGGCCAACTAATTGAAAGCATTAAATTAAGAATGCAAACATAAAACAATTGCACAATTCAACCCATAAATCAATCCATAAACTAAAAAGACTACATCAATCCCTAAGTAACAAGCTTAGCTACTCACCAAAGGTGTTACAAGATAAACTAAGCATGAAAAAAGCCATTAAAAACTAACTAAAGTAAGAGGGAAAGAAGATTAAACACTCGGTGGCCGAGACCGCACGTCCCCATCACGATCTCCACGAACAAAGTCTTCAATCCCTCTCTCCACCACTTGCTTCAGCTTCCAAAGAGGGTTTTTCTCTTTGTTTTCGGCTCAAAATCTCCCCCAAAAGAAGTCCCCCAATCAGCCCTAATCGCAATCTTTAAATAAGGCAAAAATTGGTCGTAGCGTCGCGACTCTACCGCGAAATCACGGGTTCTGGAAGTTCGCCAATAGCGTCGTGACGCTATGATTTTTTTTTCAATTAAGCTTCAAACACATACTTCCTACAAATAAAACATATAAATGCATAAATTTGGCCAAATAATTGTAAAAGACTAGCTTAATTAATTAGAGAAAAATAGCTAGCTATGCTCGCTATCAGTATCCTTGACCAAGAGGTCAGAGGTTCGAATCCTCCACTCCGAAATGTTGATGTACTAAAAAAAATAATTAAATCATATTTTCTTTATGGTAAATTTGGTAAATTTTATGTTTGATGAATGTGTTATATGAAAGAATTTTTATACATTTGGGTAAATATTTCCAAAGCATCGGCATGAACAATTAAATATTTATTTGAAAACAATTATAACAAAATTGGGTTGACAAATGTAAATATTTTATTTGTTCTTAAAATAACACTTCCCAACCACAAGAAATTTATAAATAACTAAATAAATATAAACAGATATATATACATATATATATATATATATATATATATATATATATATATATATATATATATATATTGTTGGAAATACGCTGTATTTATAAGCTAAGTAACACTAACAAACTTATTACTCCAAAGATGGTAGTAAATAATTACAGTGTAAATAACAGCACATACACTGTATATAACCACAATTACAGAACTCAAAATAAACCAGAAGAACAACATATTGAAGTTACAAATGTTGTAAATAGCCTAAACAACAGTAGCAATAACCACAGCAAATCGAAAAACCTCTAGAACTTGGTGAAGAAAATGAAATGTAGTCAAGGCACGCTAATAAAGAGTTGTCCTGAAGACAATTATTCGCTCTGCACGGGTTGCTAGCAGACTACAACGATTGTCTCAGCAGGATACAACGACTAACTTCGGAAGAACAACAACCTCGAACTACGCGGATCTGGCAGAACCCTTGGATACTCACTCTCAACAAAATCAAACTCAAAAGAAGAAAAGATAAGAGAAACATGAAAATGGAATGATTCTGAAATGAAGAAATCAACTACTATTTATAACTATACAAATAGTAACTCTCTGGAAAAACGAAAAGACAAACAATGAATACTCTATAATTACGTTAATTACGGTGTATTTATGTGTATTTATAACAGATGCAGTATACAGAAGGTCATTCGTTTACTATATAATTATGAGCAATTACAGCAGTTGCAGAACATAAAAAGGCAAAAACTGTTCATGTTCACACAAGTTATGAATTTAATTTCCGGACATTAAATTCATAATTTAAGCAACCGTTTTAGAACTTTTGATAAACTAACCACCACTTTCTTTCATACATTTACACCAAAATCCAACAATCCCCCACATGAAAGAAAGTGAATAGATAAAACACAAACACGTTGAGAGCAAACAGACAAGTTATGCATCACGAAAGGTGTCTTCTGGACTTGAACTGCCTTCCATAGTGAATGTCCATCGAATTTACCGAAGAGATAGTAAGACAAGCTCTGGAACTATCCTTCTCATTAGTAAATTGAGACAATAGACATCACACATAACTCATCATGTATCTTTGAGTTCTATACGTTTATGTCCATTTTGGTCCTAGACAAAATCCTGATTTCATGAGAGCTTTAGAGAACATAAGCCATTTGAAAAGTTGTCACAGAAGCGACCCACTTCTACTCTCACATAGGTGATATTGATTAAGAGTATTCTGCCATTACTCCTTTTGTAAACAAAATCTCAATATAACCTTAACTTCGACAGATCACACACACTCTACAAACATCATAGAAATGGGAAGAAACTATAAGTTTCTTAGTGTGTCAACTATGAATCATTCAACCAGTTTTCCTATTGAACCTAGATCTTGGGATCTCCAGTCAACTAGGTTAGGTTACCACCAAATAATTCATTCCATAGGCTTTAGCCCCATTTCCCTCGATGTATACGTCACTTGCTCTCTTGACAATCATTTCGCCAAAGGATCAACAATATTCTCTTTCGATTTCACATAATCAATGGAAATTATTCCATTAGAGAGAAATTGCCTTACTGAATTATGCATGCGTCTTATATGTCGTGACTTTCCATTATATATGTTATTCTTAGCTCTCATTGAGGCTGCTAAACTGTCATAATAGATACATATCCCACTCATAGGCTTTGGCCACAATGGAATGTCTTCAAGAAAATTTCGAAGCCATTCATATTCTTCTCCAGCTTTGTCAAGAGCTATAAACTCTGACTCCATAGTAGAACACGATATACACGTCTGTTTTGAAGATTTCCATGATACAGCTGCTCCACCTAAGGTAAATATATACCCACTGGTTGATTTAGTCTCCATGCTATTAGAAATCCAAATCCAAATAGCATAACTAAATCCTTCCAGAACATGTGGATACCTCATACAACGCCAATCCAAAGTCTAGAGTGTACATCAAGTACCTTAGAACTTTAACTAAGCATTCCAATGGTCATGCCTAGGATTGCTGGTGCATCTTGCTAACCTTCCTATTGAATAGGCAATATCTGGTCTTGTACAATTCATTATGTACATTAAGCTACCAACAACTCTTGAGTATTCTAGAGAAGATACACCTTCATCATTATTCTTCTTTAACTTACAATTTGGATAAAAAAGAGTAACTGCCGGTTTAGCCTCAAATTGATCAAATTTTCTCAACACTTTCTCTATATAGTGAGATTGAGAAAGTATGTATCCACTTGAATTTCATGTTATTCGAATTTCAAGTATAACATCAGCAAGACCAAGGTTTTTCATATCAAAATTAGATTTTAACATCTGCTTGGTGGAATCAATGACACAGCGATTTGTGCCAATTATCAACATGTCATCCACATACAAGCAAACAATGAAAAAATCTTGATCTATGGTTTTAACATGGACACATTTATCATACTCATTTATCTTAAATCCATTTGACAACATAGTGTGATCAAACTTTTCATGCCACTGTTTGGTTGCTTGTTTCAACACACAAAGAGACTTGACAAGTTTACAAACTTTATCTTCAAGTCCTTTTACAGCAAACCCTTCAGGTTGTTCCATATAAATTTCTTCATCTAATCCTCCATTTAAAAATGTAGTTTTCACATCCATTTGGTGTATTTCCAAATTTTGTAAAGCTGCTATTGCGATTAATAACATCCTTATTGTTGGGTTTTATGCCCTAAAACTCGTAGATATAGTAAATGAAACAACTTAATCGATCTCAATAAAACGTTATTTGAGTGATTCAGTAATTTGGTTATTGAATAATCGAGTTTGCATTAATAAACCCTAAATCCAATAAACTAAGATCCAAGGTTATTTAAATGAAACTTGGACTAGTATGTGGGGACATAAGGGGATCGGTGTCCAAGTAACAACCTAAAAGGTCTATAGTATAGGGATAAGGCTGGGTACCTTATCCTGGTGACACTATGTGATACGACCCACCTTGTATTCGATACAGATGCAATGATTAAAAGCATCCATGTAGGAGACATGCGGGTGGGGGTATCCTATGCAATGAGTTTGCATAAGACTGGACTGCAAAATAGTAACCACTAGATGTAACGCCGTTAACTAGTTTAGGTTTCTATTTCAATAGGATGACCTAGGTAACTCAATCTCAATCCCGAGTCTGTTATGAACTTCTTTTCAGGAGGGATTGTCCTTAGATGTGTATGGGTGAGAGTGGCCGCTTCGCCAACTCAATAATCCTACCATTTCAGGGGCAAGACCGAATGGGGGCTGGGAACATAACAGTACAAGATGAAATTCACTCCTTCCCCTATTGGGGTAAGTAGATGTGTGTCCCTTAAGGGCTGATTCCGGGGCTTGAACAAAGGTGCGCCGTCCTCTCCTAGCCCGAGAGGAACTCCTGTTTAGTGGTTGGACCCTAAACAACTTGTTCATTAGAGGGATCAGTGGTACTTAAGAAACCAGAGGTAACCCTGGGGTAAAACGGTAACTTTGACCCAGCTGGTGTTACGAACACACGTGAATGATTGACTTACTGCATTGGTCAATATCCGTGGACATAGAAATATTCTTCAGTGAGAAGAGTGCAGCTGTGGGTTTTTTGTGGAGTGACCCACAGTTAACGAATGTTGACTAACTTGGTTAATGAGTTTAGCCAATTAGTCTCGTATCGTTGGAGCTTCTGATCTGTAGGTCCATTAGGTCCCACTGGTAGCTCGTAAAGAGACTTGAGTCAATTAAGTATAAATTGTAAATTGAAAGTGTTCAATTTATTTAGGGGAATCATGTAATGTATATTGATACATTATAATATAAAGTTTATGAAACTTTATAATATAATTTTGAATTAATTTCAAAATTAATTCTTGAGAGAAAATATTTGAAAGAGTTCAAATAATTAATATGAATTGGATTCATATTAATATAAATAATTTAATAAAATCCCTAAGATTAAATATATGATTATTAATTGGGTAATTAATTAATTATGTAATTAACTATTTATTTATTAAAATTAGATATGAATAAGATAATAGATTTGATCTTATTCATGACCTTTTCCTATAAATAGGACCCTTGGGGTGGGGTGAAAGACATCCCATTCATTCTCCTACTCTCAGAGAATTCCCCTGAAGGCTCCCTCTAGACTCCTACCAGTCTCCTGCCTCTAGAAGTCTCAGAGTCATACCGGTGTAGCCATAGTGGTGGTGTTTGCAGTAGTTCGTGATTATTTCACAAGCAGTTGGTGAATTTAATCCGAGTCGTCAACGAGAGTAAGTAATTTGTTACTATATAAATTAGATTTAGATCTAATATTTTTGTATGCTTAGCCTTAATATAAATTTAGAATAGTTCTAAGATTATTGCCAATGTATTGGTATTTTAGATTAAACAAAATTAATTACGAATTGGTCCCAATCACGCTTCCGCTTTACAGAATTACGGAATTCTAATCCTTCACTTATAGATGTAATTCTCGTCACTGGAGAATAGGTATCAAAGAAATCTATCACTTTTTTCTGACGAAAGCCTTTAGCAACAAGGCGGGCTTTGTACTTATCAATACTGCCGTCGACTTTTAACTTTCTTTTGAAAATCCATTTACTACTAATTGTTTTACTACCAGGAGGTAGATCAACCAATACCCAAGTTTTGTTTTGCTAAATGGATTCTATCTCACTATTGATAACTTCCTTCCAATAAGGTGCATCTGGAGATGTCACAGCTTCTTGAAAAGTTCGAGACTCATCTTCTATCATATATGTTATGAAATCAGGTCCACAAGAAGTAGTTTTTTAGCTCTTTTGCTTCTCCTCAGTTCAAACTCAGTTTTCTGATCGTCTTGACCTTTCATAGTGCTAGCCTCATAATTCCTTTTGACACAATTACTTTTGTGTCTTTCTTCTTTAAAAGGAAATATATCCTAAAAAAAGTCTGCTTCAATAGATTCCATAATCGTATTATTATTAATATCATATATTTCTGATTTAATTACCATAAATCTATAAGCAGCACTATGCATTGCATATCCTATAAATACACAATCAACTGTCTTAAGCCCAAGTTTGGTCCTTTTTGGTAAAAGAACTTGTACCTTTGCCAAACACCCCCACAAATTATGAGGTAAACATGAACTATTTAACATGCAATTAACCATGTCCTTCAAAGTTCAGTTTTTCCTTTCAGCTACACCATTTTATTGTGGTGTATAAGATGCTTTAGATTAATGGATTATACCATTAACTTCACAGAATTCATAAAACAATGATGATTCGAATTCACCAATGATCTAAGTACATTCACTTTCTCCTCAAGTTAGATTTTCAACTTTTGTCTTATATGCTTCAAAAACATCTAAGGTTTCATATTTTACTATGTAATAAATATACATAGCAATATTTACTACAATCATCAATAAATGTGACAAAATATCTCTTACCTCTTGTTGGGGTACTAGCCATGTCACATATACCACCTTGGATTAAATCAAGGAACTCATTACTTCTTTTCCACAGATAAAACGACTTTCTATCAAACATTGATTTTGTTGGGTTTTATGCCCTAAAACTCATAGATAGTGAATGTAAACAAATTGTATACTTGTTTCAATAAAGTGTTATTGAGTTTCTACAATAAAGTGTTATTGTTAAATATTGCAAAATTTGACCCAAATCCAATAAACTAAGATCCATGGTTGTTTGTATGTAACTTGAACTAGTATGTGGGGACATATGGGGATCGATGTTCAAGTAACAACCTAAAAGGTCTATAGTACAAGGATAAGGTTGGGTACCTTATCTTGGTAACACTATGTGATACGACCCGCTTTGTATTTGATACAAACATATTGATCCAAAGCGTCCATGTAGTAGACATGCAAGCGGGGGTATCCTATTCAATGAGTTTGCATAAAACCGGACCATGAAATAGTAAACCACTAGATATAACACCGTTAACTAGTTAGGTTACTGTTTCAATAGGATGACCTAGGTAACTCAATCTTAATCCTGAGTGTGTCATGAACTCCTTCTCATGAGGGATTGTCCTTTGATTAGCATGAGTGAGAGTGGCCAATACGCCGACTTAATATGCCTTCCTTTTTGGGGACAAGACCGAGTGGGAGGCTGGGGACATGACAACACAAGAAGGAATTCACTCCTTCCCTCTTCTAGGAGAAGTAGATGAGTGTTCCCTTAAGTGGTGACTCCGAGACTTGAACAAAGGGATCCCGCCCTCTCACTGGCTCGAGAGAGAAGCACTGGTACTTAAGGAGTCAGATGTAACACAGGGGTAAAACGGTAATTTGAGCTAGCTGTGATTACAGACACTCGTGAAGGATTGACTTACCGGTATTGGTCTATATCCACGGACACAGAATTATGTCTGCAGTGAGAAGAGTGCAACTGTGGGTCTTTAGTAGAGTGAACCCACAGTTAACGAAAATTGATTAATTGGTTAATGAGTTTAACTGATTAAATCTCATATCGTTGGAGCTTCTGATCTGCAGGTCCATTAGGTCTCACTGGAAATATTTGAAAGAGTTCAAATAATTAATATGAATTGGACTCATATTAGCATAAATAATTTAATAAAATCCCTAAGATTAAATATGTGATATTTAATTGGGTAATTAATTAATTATGGAATTCATTAATTATTTATTAAAATTAGACATGAATAAGATAATAGATTTGATCTTATTCATGACCTTTTCCTATAAATATAGGACCCGTAGGGTGGGGTGAAAGGCATCCCATTCATTCTCCTATTCTCAGAGAATTCTCCTGAAGGCTCCCACCAGCCTCTGATAGTGAGCATAGCTAGCTACTTTTACTTATTTAATTTAGCTAGTCTTTTATGATTTTTGGGCCATTTTATTGTGCTTTATTGTTTATTTTGTAGGAAAGCGATGATTAGAGCTAAAACGTGGAATTGGAGTTAATCGGGTGTTCGGGACGTGAAAATATGCCAAAGAACCGGAAAGTTCAAGCAACAAGGAGCCAAGAGAGGGCATTCTGCCCATCAGTGTCGAGACGCCACTCTCGGAGGGTCTCGACGCTGGTTTTCCTTAATTAGAAGAGGCGGCAGCGTCCCAGCGTCGAGACGCTGTGACAATAGCGTTTCGACGCTACCGTTATTTCCATTCCAGACGCGCGTGTTTTAGAGGCAGCGTCGAGACGCTGTCTGGATAGCGTCTCGACGCTACGACGAAAAATCATAATAAAAGTTTCCTTTCGGCTAGGTTTTTGGGGGATTCAATTTTGGGACCTTTGGGAGCCGTAAAACAGAGGAAAAAACAGAGGATTGAGGCTGAACAAGAGGGAGAAAAGTGGAAATCAACCCATCGTTCGTGGGGATCGTGACGGGGACGTTCGGTCTCGGCCTACATTGAGTTTTCTTTTCCCTTTCCTTTTCTCTAGTTAGATTTATGGCTTTAGTATGTTTAGTTGAGCTTGTAATTACATTCATGAGTAGCTAAACTCATAGCTTAGGGATTGATGTAGTTGATTTTGTTTATGGATTGATTTATGGTTTAAGTTGTGCAATGTTTATTATGTTTGTAATCTTGATTTAATGCTTTCAATTATTTGGCCATTAATTGATTGATTTAAGTTTTGAATCTAGCTCGGGAGAGGGGATTTAATATAGACTTACTCAAGATTGCATGACTAAAGTTTACTTTCTAATTCATGACGGTTTTAGATTAACTTTAGAATTGGTCAAAAGATCTCATTGCCTTGCTTATTAATAAACTTAGATAGGGATATCAAGTTGGTTAATTTGCATGAGAATCAATTATACTCGGGAGAGGTAGTTGTGATTAAAGGGTCTTTGGCTCATAATTTCATTGTGCATAATAACTTACTCCTTTAAAATCAATCCTAGACTAATCGGCGAAATCAATTCCCTAAGTATTTTTCCCAATTGAATTTCCACTCTTTTTACTTGCTTCGATTTAGTTTTCATACCATTCATTCATCACTTTTTGATCCCTAAATAAAATTGAGCGAGATAATTCACAATACTTGATTTGCTTAAAAATCAAATCCAGAGGACGACATTCGAATTACATTCACTATATTATTACTTGACCCGTGCGCTTGCGGTAAGGAAAAGTCCATATCAGCCTCCTACCTCTAGTAGTCTTAGAGTCATACCGGTGTAGCCATAGTGGTAGTGTTCGCAGTAGTTCGTGATTATTTCACAAGCAGTTGGTGAATTTAATCTGAGTCGTCAACGAGAGTAAGTAACTTGTTACTATATAAATTAGATTTTGATCTAATATTTTTGTATGCTTAGCCTTAATATAAATCTAGAATAGTTCTAAGTTTATTGCCAATGTATTGGTATTTTAGATTAAACAAAATTAACTACGAATTGGTCCCAATTTCGCTTCTGCTTTACGGAATTACGAAATTCCAATCCATTCAGATTTAACACAACACTTTGCATTTGTATCTATTATCAATGTTAAAATTAGGCAATAGTCTTAAACTTACAATTCCATATAAAGAACGATAATTAACATGCCTCAATCTAAAAGGTCATACATCACACAACTCAACAATATAATAGATGAGTTGTTATTCTTATTATTATTTTTGGGCATTTGTGCTAGTAGATTCAATTTGAACATGCCATCATTCAGATAGCCCTTTCCTACATACATACCTCCTTAGTCAGAATAAACTTATCTGACTCAAATACAAGTTTGGACCCATTTTTATTAAGAAGTGTTCCAGACACTAGGTTCTTTCGAATCTCAAGCACATGCCACACATCATTGAGGGTAAGTATCTTTCCAGAAGTTCATTTCAGCAGGACCTTCACTTTACCTACCACAGAGGCAGTTGAAGCACTTCCCATGTACAACTTATCACACCATCTAGCTTCTCATATGTGGTGAACAAGGACTTGTCCTTACAAATATGCCTAGGAGCACCCATATATTAGTCCACCAATCTTTGGCGACAGGGGCATAAATACCTTATCAATGAAAACAATTACCTTGTCATTCCTTGAAGTTTCAACAATGTGAGTTTTTGCTTCAATCTCTAGTGGATATTTGTCTCCCTTTCTATTGTCATTTCCAATATGAAGGTGTTGGGTTCCCAGAGTGAGTAAAATTATGATTTGAAAAGACTCTAGAATTCCTGTGCAAGTATACACAGTCCGCAGCAAGTAATAAGTATTTGTCAATCCAAGGTCTGAACTAGCTTCCACTCTATCTATTTTGTATGAATCTTTTAATGGTTTCAAGATAATAAAAATGATTGGGTTTTATAAGAATTATGCTGAAGCAAAGTAAATGACAGAACAACAAGTAAACAAATAGGCAGACAGATTAGAGGCAGGCGCTGGTTAGGTTCAGTAATTGTTTTAAAAGATGCTCTAGCAATATTATTGATCATGCAAACTCTCGCAGTATTATTAGCGGATTCCTCCCGGAACTCCGGATCTTTTGGAATGTGTTTCAACCCCAATGAAGTGCGATCGATCAAGCACTAGGCAACTGGCTATCCCTAGCTCAGTCACTGGCGTTCACCAATACACAATGATCGTAGTGTGGTTAATTGCCACACACTCCCTAAATCATCCCTGAAACTAGAGAGAGGTATTCATACCGGCTGGCCAAGCGGGCATAAAATAGAAACAAGCACAACAATTAACCAAGATGCAATAATCAATAAATATTATTAGAGTTTAAGCACGGCAACTACATATTCCTTAACCAACGCCTAAAGCTACTTAGTTCATAATAAGCATGGAAACACAAATTACAATCTGAGTAGGCATGTCCATTTACACAAGATAATAAAGAAATTAATAATCTCCTTAATCAGCTTGCGGATGATGGTGTTCTTGGTAATCTCCAATCTCTCTATACTACTCGGCTTCCAAGGAAAGTTGGAATCAATTTGACTTGGGCGGCTATCTCCTTTTATAGAGGTGGTAGGAGGCTTGAATTAGGTCAACTTGGACACGTGTAGGGCTCTCCTTGCTCCTTTATCCCGAAAATAACTCAACAGAAGTCGGTTTACTAAATTGGATAACGAGAGTTGACGTGGCAGTTTTGCCTCTGGGTTTGCTGCAGCATAAAATCCGCTCCCTCAAGTCGCCCAGCAACAGATTCTGCACAAAATGATTTCCAAAGCTTCCATTCTTCCAAATGGGTTAAAACATGTAATATCTATCCACAACCAACCCTAATAAGCACAAAGGACACACAAAACCCTATATAAATGAGGCCTAAATAACTACCTTTTGGGCAGTTATCACACCCCCAAACTTGAACTATTGCGCGTCCCGAGCAATGCTAACCAACTTTCCCTTAAGAATTCAAAACCTTAGACAAAGATTAGCTTAATCAAACCAGACAATCCAACACTACCTTCAACCTTTACCTGAGCACTCTGCAAAACCAGGCTCTGCTGCAGCAAAATAATTCTTCCGGCATGGACAAATAATCACCACTTTTAACTCAGTTCTAAGAACTTGCCACAGCTTAGCTCTATTATCAGACATATCAAAACACATTTTCAAGGGGTTTAAATTTTTGTTTTTCAGACTTAAAGCAGCCCTACAGTCATAAGCTCTTAAGCACGGGATGACCCACTTTATGGTGCAGTATACCCTTGCCTCAAACTCATCACCCACTAGGCTAAATACTCATTATAAAGCTCAAAAATCCTTAGTCATTCTATCTCTTGCCCCTCAGAATGGCGACATTTTATGATGAAGCTCACCTAAGTTCTGGGAGACAGAAAACTGTTGGACTATCATTCATCCTTCAAAACTTTTGCTTCATGAATTTTCTCAGCAAAATTTTCAACAATCACTTTTTTCAGCAAATAATTTTTCATAATTTTTCATATTTCCTAGGTCACCTTTTGACGCGAAGACAAACTGTGGGTATCACAAATGTCCCCGGTTACTCAATAACCTAACAAATTATTTAATGAAGGAGAGGAATGCTCGAGCAAAACAATTGGAGTAGCAAAAAGTCCCCCAAACTTGAATTATTCATTGTCCCCAATGAAGCATTAAAATTTTAAATGACACCCCCAAACTTAAATTTTTTTCTATTTGAATTTTTAACCTAAGCGTGGGACTAGAACTAAGCTTAAAGTGGATCATATAAGTCAACACTACCTCCAGAATTTTTCTTCGCCGCAGCAACAGTCGAGGCCAGAAGAAATGCTCAAGCAAAAAGTTTCTAGAGATCAGAATACCGTGATCTAATTAAGCTTAACCAGTCCAAGCTTCAAGAATTCAGAAGAAAATTAGTTAAGTTAGAATTCTCAATGCTATAGAACAGAAACATCTGGAAATTTCATTAAAAATATAGAAAAAGAAATTACATCAGCAGATATATTTTTTTAGAAGCAGAAATATTAAAAAGAAACAAACAAAACATCAACAGAAAAGGAAAGTAGAAAATGCGCGAGCAAACAAAAAGTTAGAACAAAAATCATGCTCGCTCAGGGCCACTTCATCCTTCAGTCCTCTTGGCCCGGTTCATTTTCATCTTCCTCTTCTCCTCCTTCCATTGGTGGGGGCGGAATCCAGGGGTTCAGTAGGTCCTCAGGGAATACGGGTAAGGCCGGGTATGGTTCGGAAAAATTTGATTGCAAGGCCACCCTTAAGGCGGCATCCCTTCTCTTTACATAGTCCCAGAAAGTCGGAAATTGCCTTTCAGCGAATTCCATTCTGCTGGAATGCAATTGCAACAGCTCCTGAATTTGTTGGATGCCGCACACCAAACCCCCTTGGCGTGCTTCCTGTGTTCTCTGAAGTCTAGCCAAATTTGGCGTATCAATTATTCCCTTATCTGGTAATATCATATCATCCTCACTCTCTGGCACCCCTGCCCTTCGGCATAGCATCGTAATAGTGTTGGGGAAAAACAGCTTCCCCACCTTTTTCCGCCAGCAGTCAAGAATTTCAGACGAAATTATTTTTCCTACATCAATACTCATTGAGCGAAGAATAGCAAAGGCAAGCAATACCCTGTCCCGAGATACTGTGGAGTCATGCGTAGTCGGTAGTAAGCGCAACTTAATAAAACCCATCCAGGTGTTGGCCTCGCTTTTCAAATAAGCTGCCTGAAATGTGCGCTTCCGCGTCTGCGACAACCTCCATTGGGCCCCCTCAATGCCAACCTCTCGGACAGCCGCACTTAACTGATCGTTAGATGGGGCAACCACCATCTCATTGAAGACTGCATGCGGAAAATCCTGGAGATCAAACAATTCATTAACAACTTCTGGGCTCCAATCCACTGGGACTCCTCGAACTATAACCTGAAATTCTTCCTTATCGTCAAGATTTGCGTAAAATTCCCGAACAAAGTTGGAATTCACAGGCTCTGGTTTCGCACAAAATTGGCTCCAGCCGAGGTTTTCTATTCCAGTCCTCAAGAACCGTGGCAACTCATTGCCAAATCCTCGTTCGAACAGAAAGTCCCGTTTCAGCATCTCCTGGTATTTTGCTCGAGCAAGGTTGTTGACGAAGCGAATAAAAGGTAACCCTTGTGCCTCAACCTCGTCAGCCGCACCTGATGCCTCGACAATACCTTTGCCCTTGTCTTCTCTTCGCTTCTGCAAAATCTCTTCCTCAGCCTTCTTTCCTTCTTCTCGCACTCTTTCCTCAGCTTCTTTTTTCTCTCGATCCTCTCGCTCTGCCTTCTCTTTCTCAGAATCCGACGATGGTGGTGATGGGGTATCAATCCGAATCACCTGAACGCGCCCAGCCTTCCGCTTGATGCGGCGGCGCTTTGGTGGTTCAGGCATTATGACCTCAACATGAGCCTCCTGCACCGTTTCCTGTTCATCCCCTTCCTCAGGCACAACCGCGGTCTGTTCGTCTCGAACTTCTTCAGCCTGTGTTTCTTGATTCTACTCAACATTCTCCTTTTGCACCGAATCTTGGACTATTGGTTCTACCTCAGGATTCTGAATTCCTTCCGTATCTGGGTCATTCACTGGTCCTTCTTGGATAGCTTCTTGCTCCGCAGCCCTCTGCTGCCTTCTTCTCCGTTTGGCTTCTTTCTCTTCTGGCGTTTTCTTCTTCTTGGTTTTAGCTTTCCGAACTTCAGGGGTAACGGGCACCTCCTCCTCCTCATTTTCTCTTTCTTTCCTTGCTCGTGTTTTTGCCATGAAGGATTCAAGGATTTTTCCAGAGAATGAAAGGGAAAAAGAAAAAAAGAATGCAGAAAGATTGAAACAAGAAGACGAAATGAGAAGAAACTCACCAATGTCTGTGAATAAATAAGGCTCCAGCAGAATGCAATCTTAACCGAAAGGATTTGCTCTGCATTAAATAATATTCCCGTTTTAATTGCATGCAACCGAAAAATTTTAAACCCACAACGGTAAAATCGTGAAGTTCAATCGCCCACGGTAAATTACTATGCGCTGTCCTCTATTAAAGCCCTTGGATGATTACTGCGTGACACGTGGCTTCATCAAATGACACTTGCAAATTTACCTGCGAAAATTCAAAGAAAATCCCAACGGTAAAACTAATAAATTCTCAACGAAATCCCTTCGTAGTTCGGATGATTCTGCTCCAGCCATCACCTTGCCGCAACAACCTTCTGACCCTGCAGAATCTTAGATACGGATTTTTAAATTTCAAAATAGGAAAATCAAATTTTTCAAATTCAAATTTGAATTAACCAATCAAATCAAATCTAATTCTTTTTCAAGCGAAGCAGAATAAATTAGAGAAAATCTTTATTAACTTAAACTAGAATTCAAATAACTGAAAATAAAATCTAGATAAAATCTAATCTAACTAATTAAAAGATAATTCAAAGATAATTTAAATAAATAACCCGAAAATAAAATAAAATCAAATTCAAAAATGAAATGGATAAAATCTAAACTACCAAAAATGGTAAAAATACTTAAAGATAAAATCTAGTAAACCATGCAACATTTAACCTAATCGAAAATAAATCAGCAAAAAATAAAATCAATACAAACTCTGGGAGCTCAAAATTTTGCTCTGTGAAATGCTCCCGTAAAAATCCTGCTTTCTCAATCATCAACCAACTTTAGGGAAGGATATTTCATCTGGAACTCCTCTCCCCAATAATGTTTGACACGCTGTCCATTCACTTTGAACACTCTCCCATCCTTTTCATCTTGCAAAGTAACTGCTCCATGGGGGAAAACCTCAATCACCACAAACGGACCTGACCACTTGGACTTTAGTTTCCCAGGAAACAATTTTAATCTAGAATTATAAAGCAAAACTTTTTGACCTTTGACAAATTCTTTAGGCCTAATTTTCTTGTCATGCCACAACTTAGTCTTTTCTTTATAAATTTTTGCATTCTCATAAGAAAATTGGCGAAATTCCTCCAATTCGTTAAGCTGCAGCATTCGCATTGCTCCTGCACTACTCAAATCAAAATTTAACTTTTTCAAAGCCCAAAACGTTTTATGCTCCAGCTCTAATGGTAAATGACAAGCTTTCCCATATACTAACCGATAGGGAGACATACCTAGAGGAGTCTTATAGGCTGTCCTATAAGCCCAAAGAGCTTCATCCAACCTAAAAGACCAATCCTTTCTAGATGGATGGACTACTTTTTCTAGAATTGATTTAATTTCCCTATTACTTATTTCAGCTTGACCATTAGCCTGTGGGTGATAGGGGGTAGCTATCCTATGCTTGATTCCATACTTAGCTAAAAGCTTAGTTAAGATATTATTAACAAAATGTGTACCCTCATCACTTATTAGAGCTCTAGGTGTCCCAAACCGCGCAAAAATGTGCGATTGGAGAAATTTTGAAACTGTCTTGGCATCACTCTGATGGCATGCAATGGCCTCCACCCACTTGGACACGTAATCTACTGCCAATAAGATAAAAACATTGCCATTAGAAGGGGGAAATGGCCCCATAAAATCAATACCCCATACATCGAATAATTCGACTTCTAAAATGTAAGTAAGAGGCATTTCATCTCTAGGCCCTAAGTTCCCTCTCCTTTGGCAAGCATCACATTGCTTGTAGAACCAATGGGCATCTTTAAACAAGGTAGGCCAAAAGAATCCACAATGCAAAATCCTCATAGCTGTCCTCTGACCGCTGAAATGGCCTCCATACGGCGGAGAGTGACATTGCTCCAGGATTTCCTTTGCTTCATCACCTGAAACACACCTACGAATGATACCGTCAGAGCATTGCTTATACATAAATGGCTCATCCCAATAGAAAAATTTTGCATCATGCTTAAACTTTTTCTTCTGCCTCCAATCCATGTCAATAGGGGTGACTCCCTTCACTAAAAAGTTAGCAATATCAGCATACCAAGGGACTTCCCTAACTACCTTTACCTGAACAGCGAAAAGCTGTTCATCTGGAAAAGAATCGAAAATGGCAGATTGCTCCAGCAAAGATGATGATGGATCAAGGCGAGACAAATGATCTGCAATGACATTCTCTGATCCCTTCTTATCCTTTATCTCCAAGTCGAACTCCTGCAATAACAAAATCCAACGAATTAGTCTAGGCTTTGCATCTTTCTTTGACATTAAATACCTTATTGCTGCATGATCCGTGAACACCGTGACTTTGGATCCAACCAAATATGGCCGGAATTTCTCAAAGGCGAACACAACAGCTAACAACTCCTTTTCAGTAGTTGTGTAGTTGACCTGTGCCTCATTTAAAATCCTGCTTGCATAATATATAGGATGGATAAATTTGCCCTGCTTTTGCCCCAGTATTGCACCTACTGCAGCATCACTCGCATCGCACATTACCTCAAACGGTAAATTCCAATTAGGTGCACAAAGAATGGGTGCTGAGATTAAAGCAGCCTTCAATGTCTCAAAAACCTTCCTACACTCTGCATCAAAGTCAAAAACATGATCAGTGCACAATAAGTTACAAAGAGGTTTACTGATTTTGGAAAAATCCTTTATGAACCTTCTATAAAATCCAGCATGACCTAAAAAACTCCGAATCCCCTTCACTGAATTCGGTGGTTCTAATCTTTCAATAACCTCAACTTTTGCTCTATCAACTTCCAGACCATTCTTAGAAATCCTATGACCTAACACTATGCCCTCCTTCACCATGAAGTGGCATTTCTCCCAATTGAGAACTAGATGGGTATCCTCACATCTTTTTAATACCTGGCCTAAATTATCTAAACAACTCTGAAAAGACCCTCCAAAAACTGAAAAATCGTCCATAAATACCTCAACAGTGGACTCAATCATATCAGAAAAAATTGCTAACATACACCGCTGAAATGTTGCTGGAGCATTGCAAAGGCCAAAAGGCATCCGCCTGAAAGCAAACGTCCCATAAGGGCAGGTGAAGGTGGTTTTCTCCTGATCCTCAGGAACAATAGTAATCTGGTTATACCCAGAATAACCATCTAAGAAACAGTAGTAGGCCTGACCAGCCAACCTATCCAACATCTGGTCAATAAATGGTAGAGGGAAGTGGTCCTTACGGGTGGCTTTATTAAGCCTCCTGTAATCCATGCAAACCCTCCAACCAGTTACTGTCCTGGTTGGGATCAATTCATTGTCTTTATTGCTTACCACAGTGACACCTCCTTTCTTAGGAACACATTGGATAGGGCTTACCCAATTGCTGTCTGCAATTGGATAAATGATGCCAGCATCCAACCATTTAATCACCTCCTTTTTAACCACTTCTTTCATTGCAGGGTTAAGCCTTCTTTGTTGCTCAATACTCCTAAAGGATCCCTCCTCTAGAGTGATTTTATGCATACAAAAAGATGGGCTAATCCCCTGAATGTCAGCCAATGTCCAACCAATAGCCTTGCGGTATTGCTGCAGCAACTTTATTAAGGCCTCTTCATGCTCTGGCATTAAATCTGATGCAATAATAATGAGCAACGTTTCACCTTCCCCAAGATACACATACTTTAGATGATCCGGCAAGGGCTTCAAATCTAAAGTAGGTGCCTCAATCAGGGATGGCTTAATCAGAGGAGCCTTCCTTTGATCTAAATCTAAAGACTCAAAAACATCCTCACACCTAAACAATTCTTTTTCATTTCTTCTTCCTAAAGAACAAACTTCTAAATCCTCTATACTAACCTTTCCATGATTTTCCAAATGCTTATTAGCCGAATCCCGAATTGCTGTCTCAACAATTGTGCTCTCCAAAATCCTAATGAAAGAACAATCTTCCATCTCGTCTGGATACTTCATGGCCTTAAACACATTCAATTTTACTTCCTCGTTACAGACTCTCATTGTTAATTCCCTTTTTTGAACATCTATTAACGCCCTACCAGTAGCCAAAAATGGACGACCTAGAATAATAGGGACATCTTTATCAGCCTCATAGTCTAAAATAATGAAATCAACAGGAAATATGAATTTATCTACTTTTACTAAGACATCCTCAATCTTACCCTCTGGATATGTGATAGACCTATCAGCTAGTTGGAGTGTAACTGTGGTAGGTCTAGCTTCACCAATACCTAACTTTCGATAGACCGAAAGAGGCATAAGGTTAATGCTTGCACCTAAATCACAGAGTGCTCTACCTAACTCTTTTCCACCTATAGACACAGGTATAGTAAATGATCCTGGATCCTTAGCCTTGGTTGGTAACCCATTCTTAAGAATAGCACTACATTCCTCAGTAAGTGATACAGTCTCAAACTCACCTAACCTCTTCTTTTTAGTTAAAATATCCTTAAGAAATTTAGCATAATTAGGCATTTGCTCTATAGCTTCTACTAAAGGGATATTTATATGCAATTGCTTAAGAATCTCTAAAAACTTTTTAAATTGACCATCCTGATTCTTAGGCTTTTGCCTTTGTGGAAAAGGTAGAGGTGGTACATAAGGTGGGGGCGGCACATAAGGTGGTTCCACATCTAGAACAGAACCAGATGCTCCAGCATCTTTATTGCTGCCTCCAGCACCCTGACCAAACTCCAACTCTTTCTCAACAACAACATTTCTATCACAATTATTATCTATATCCTGGGTTTTACTAGGCTCTTTTCTTTCTTCTAGGGGTTTACCACTCCTAAGAGTCACTGCCTTTACCTGCTCCTTACCTCCCCTTCTAGGGTGTTCAGTATCTGAAGGAAGTTTCCCTTGAGGCCTGGCCTTCAGCTCATTAGCTAGCTGACCCACTTGCAATTCCAGGGCTCTCATTGAAGCTTGATTACTTTGAATTGCGGCGTCTGTACGAGCCATAAATTCTTTCATCATTGCCTCGAGAGAATTCCCCGAATTTTGCTGGGGCAAAGCTTGCTTATTTTGCTGGGGCAATACCTGCGCTTTAGCAAATCCCTGCTGGTTCACTTTCTGCTGTGCTTGCACATTACTCCCTTGTCCTCCCCACGCGAAGTTGGGGTGGTTGCGCCAACCTGGATTATAAAAGTTAGAATACGGGTTGTTCCTCTGATTACCTACAAAAAACACAGAAGCTGGATTGCTGGGGCAAAACTCGTAGTTGTGATTTTCACCACAATAGACACAAGCTTCCTCTGCAACTTGGTTCACCACTGCAGCAGGCTCCACAACTGGCGGCTGCTGATGACTAATCACTGTCACATTCTTAAGAGCGTTAGCAATCATTGCAAGATCAGCCCTAATGGTGGACACACCATCAACTTCTAATACACTCTTAACCTTTTTATTTGTGCCTCTAACATCCGACCACTAACAACTATTAGTAGATATTCTTTCTAAAATTTCATAGGCTTCGTTAAAAGTTTTTGCCAAAAGGGCCCCTCCAGCCGAAGCATCAACCATACCTTGAGTTACGACATTCAATCCATTGTAAAATGTTTCCATTTGAATACAATGTGGTAGGCCATGGTGGGGACACTTTCGCAAAAGCTCCTTAAACCTCTCCCAAGCCTCACTAAAAGTCTCATCCTCAAGTTGCCTAAACCCTACTATCTCACTCCTTAATTTAGCATTTCTATTAGGTGGGAAATATTTACTCAAAAATTTTTCAGCTAACTCATCCCATGTCCTAATTGATCCTGGAGCAAAAGAATTTAACCACGCCTTCGCTCCATCCCTAAGAGAATACGGGAACAAAGTTAATCTAAGAGCATCTCTAGGCACTCCTTGAATTACAAAAGAATCACTAACTCCTAGAAAAGACTTAAGATGCAAATGAGGGTCCTCAAATGACAAACCATGGAATTGACCTACGGTTTGTAACATCTGAAACATTACCGGTTTCATTTCAAAATTTGCCGCTTGAATTTGAGG